>JAAAYG020057689.1:49465-83595 GCA_009936455.2 Tomocerus minor
TGAAATGTATTTCTGTCTTAACGACAATAGTTTATTCTCTAACCCAATACTAATTGGCAATGTAATTGCCATGTTCCGACATTTCTCCGTTTTATGAGTCTGAAGAATTTAGGGTGAAAGAAAAGGTTTGGCAGTTTTCAACTATTGGTTATCTAGAGCAAATAAAAAATTTACAGTTGCTAGCTGTCACCTGAAACTTTGTTATCTGGCTAGAATGTAGATATGGGGAGGAGAGAAAGAAGTTAATGACTATATTAAATCGACAATACAATTAAGGTGCATTGCTTTCAATAAAGAATGCTTTTTTGGTTTTTACGGCCACGAATGGACTGCAGGATAAAATTGGAATAATATTGTGGCTTTTGGTTTGTGTATAGCCAAATGGCTTAATAGAGTTTTCTGGTGGTTGGTATGTATAGATGTTGGCGGAACTATGGGTTCCTCGGATTGTGCACTCTGCCAAGTTTGTGCCAAAAGGCAGGACAGGCCAAAACAATTCCATATTCCAGATCCATAGAACTTTCTAGGTAGGTAGTATACTGTTGGTATTTGGTTTCCTGCAGCAATCCGTGGTCCGTGTGGGTTGGCAAAGGCAGGACTCTTCTAGATTCAAGTAGAAAAAGCTACTACCTCTCTCATCCTATAAAGTTCATTTCAATTCCTCGAGCAACTCGAGTTTGGTTCCTCTAACTCAACCCGACTGTCCGATTCGATAACATTTCTTCTCCAAAAACCTTTTGTCACGCAATCCAAGCTCAGTCTGTGTGTAACCAGTTTATTTAGTATTTTTAAGAGTTTTTTTCCTGTATCCCCTTTCCTTTCTTTGTTTTCCGTGGTTGAAGGAGTAGAAGAGAGAAAGGAAAAAGTTATCAAATATTCCATGAACCGTAGCAATTACGGAGTAAAGACAGGAGGGGAGATAGCGATATAACAATAAACACGATGTAGAAATCACTTAACTTCCAGCTTTCTTTTATTACTTCATAGAGTATAAACATTTGATCAGCGTAGGCGCCGAAAGGATAGGAATTTATTATGTGGCCACACAGACTGCAGCTATATATGCTCCTAGCTATATACATATTTCTATTATACAGGAATTAGGAGACAAGAAAAGCAATTTCCTTTGCATTTAGTATGTACTACTATCTGTGGACGTGTTTTCTTAATATCAAATCTTTTACAATAGCATGTCTATCCTTTGTACACAAAATATACATTCATAACTATTTTATCTATTTTCCCCTACACTACACAGAAGTAGAGCAGACAGACACTCTGTTCTCAATCAATAAAAACGATGAAACATATCTTGTGAAAGTCTCGGAGAAATTACGAGTGTGCACTATAAATGGTTAATGTAACGTTTTGTTCGACGGACATGGGCTAACTACATGGCTATTACTACACCCATTCACATATGGTAGAAATGTGTCCTGTCTGAATTATGAATATTATAAATAGTGGATTTGAAAGAGACAAAGTGTTTCTATTCAGAGAGGGACGACCCCCTCCTACGGAGTTAATAGCAGGAAAAATATTTACCCGCTCTGGCTAAAACTGAATATGAAGAGTGTATAATTAATTTTGTGTTGTTCCTGTCGTGACATTTCTCTGCCTGTCACTCTCCTTCCATTATTTCCTAATTCAGCCAATTTCCATGTTGAGAAAGACGGAATAAAACGGAAGATATATAGAGGAATGAACGAATGCTAAAACATATGCGTAATGAACAGTTTTGGGAAAAGTTTCAAATGGGAAAAGCTCTAAAATTAGTGTAAGTATATAGTAATGGTATATAGACGTATACTCTGTCTGTTCTCTCACTCAGGGAAATTAGTTTTGCACGCACAAATTGAATTTAAATAGTTCCTTCCCTTCTTTATCGACGTGATTCAGAAAGATGGAGTTATGGCACATTGGAGAATTGAAAATACATAGCCTGCAACATTAGAACTTTGTCACGAAGGACATATTATTGCATTGGAGGAGCGTATTTTATGGGTGGAATGTAATATTATGTAATATACTGCGCCTTAAATCATGAGAGGGCAATCTGATTGTAGGAAAGTCTTTTTGTATTGATGAAACGCTAACATAATAGTGACAGCTAGGGCTCTGTCTGAACATATCGCAAGTAGATCCTCGCTGAGTTGCTGAGTGAGAGAAAAAGAGGAGGAAACGGAGGATGACGTCAAGTCAAGAGTTCAACATAGTGGAAATACTACTATCTTTTCACTCACTACGACTGCCATCAGAAATATGGAATGAGTCAAGGTTAGCTGACAGGAAAGGATTTGGAAAGATTCCGCCCGAGATAGTCAGGAGCAGAACTTGTAAAATGGTAATATAATCTAGAAAGTTACTTAGCTCCGCCACTCGACTCCTACTAGTCATCTACCATCACTGCCTTATACCTAGTTACGTACACTATGAAATTGAATATAATGCATTGGGCGACAACCATTTGTATTAATGTCATGATCTAATATACAACACCATACACTACTTCCCTATGGATATATTTAATAGCTCTGGAAAAGTCTATTCTGGATGGAATCCATTGTTATTCCATTCCTATGCCAAAAGACAAAAGAAATCTCGCTGAGCATGTCTGCTCATTTTATGCTCAAAACTCTGCAGGCAAATTCCCAGTAAAAGTTGACTTTCTCCACCATTCCCACTCATTCTTCTTTTACTCTTGATGAAATATTTTGGCTAGACATAGAAAAGTTTTTAAAACTTTCTTTTGGCAATATGCATTTTGAAATCTTTTGAAATTTTCAGGGCTCTTGAGCTTGACCAATGGACAACAGGTGACGATCATCCCTTCCGAAAGAAGTGTAAAGAAGTTCGTGAACGAGTCATATTTTGTATCGTGTACAACAGCGGATGGCCAGAACAGAGCAGACTGGTTCAATCCAAAGAATCAAAAAGTAGACAAGTCCATACACAGGTGGGTGCTTCACTTTTGTATAATTTGGCAATTTACTTTCTTTTGGATTACCCATTGTAAATTAAATAGCTACATAGAAGCTAATGGACTTCCTAAGATAACACCCTGCCTACAGAGTGCTAAATTTCAGAGTGCTTTTCCTTTATTAGTTATTGATTTAACATTTGCAATGACTAGTATGTTCATTTCCCCTTCGCTACACACTCATATTCTATATACATTGTACTTTCTGTTCTGTCAACAGTCGAATTCGGGTTGAAACGGACTATAACGTGGAGTTGTTTCTTACAAGAATCACAACTCAGGATGCTGGAACGTACACTTGTAGCGCGAAAGGCGCTAGAGCGTATTTCAATCTCACTGTTATTCGTAAGACAAAGCATAGTATTATTCCATAGTCATTTATTAGCAAAAGAGACTTTCTCCTGTTTTAACATTCCAATTCTAGAGAAAAAAAAACTATAAAAAAAATGTAAACAAAGTTCAAAACAGTGTTATAAATTACAGTAGAGAGCTGCGTGGCCTCATTTTCTTTCTCGTTTTTTGCTCCACTAGGTCCGATAGTGTTTGACGCAAATTTAGCGGAACAATCGGCAGCAGAAGGATCTACAACTAAACTGAAATGTTCAGCACAAGGGCACTCACAACCCAAAATATACTGGAAAGTTGACAACAGAAATCCTAACCGTAATTCTTTTTTTTAACAATTTCTAGAAATAAATAGCATGAACAGGATGTGCCTAGGAAGAGGAAAGAGATTTGTAAGAAATGATCGGCGGAAGCTGCGTAGCTAATTAAAATTTAGCTGATTTATAATTTAATTAATTACAGCTCCAAAGTATAAGATCATGAAAGACGGACTCCTGATACACAACGTTTCGCAACAGGACGGAAAAGTAAATTACGTTTGCCGTGCAATGGATATGGAATCTCCAATGCCTGACGCAAAACTCATGAACATAACCCTCAAAGTGAAAAGTAAGTTCTTTGCCCTTTGCGTTGGAAAACTCACAAGTCTTTTCCAGTCAACTACAGTTTAAGTAATTTCTTTCTCATTTCCTTTGGCGTTCGCATGGAGGAAAATTGGTAGTTGCTGTATAGTTGCTCTGGAAAAGAGTGAAAAATGCAATATTGATGTGATTGCGTGTCGTGTGTCCTGACCTCAGTCCTTCAACTTTTCATTTGATTGGCTGCTACCATGCAAATGTCTGATTATATTAAGTTACGCTTAATTTCCTTGCGTCTTTGATGTGTTTGTGCAGTGAAGCCTCGTTTGGTGGGGAACTCAAAGGCAGAACATTGGGGTGTGATGGGAGAATGGGCCAATCTGACTTGTGCTGTTGTTGCTGAGCCGCCTCCAACTTTCGAGTGGGTACATCGCAACAAATCTCTCTCTCCTTCCGATGAAGTCTTCATCGTGAATGAGGACAATGTCTCCATTCTACAGGTAACCTAATTTATTATTTAGCACAACATAGGTACTTTTCCATTCAAACAAGCCAAATAAATATATTATGCTCTCTATATGCAATGTTCGCTAGGTAGTAAAACCAGGAAACACAAGGAAAACTGTCAATTAGGGTTCTTACACAACGTAGGAAAGCACTATAGTTATATTATGCAGAGAAATTCAAGATTTTAGCATGGGAAGAAATCGGGAACAGTATTTTAATAGCTCCTTCCCACTTTCCCTGGGGAAAGTGGCAATGAATCTTTGATCGACTCAAGGGTATACTTATAGATGAAATGAGTACCTTTTGCATAAGGCAGAAGAAATCCAGTCATAGAGTTAAATGAAAGCAATGAATTTCCTATGTCTGATAAATATTAAAGGATGGGGAAAGGTGATGGGAGTTTAATATGCATAAAAGGTGAAAGGTGTGTTCAGGTGGAATATCCTAGTTAATATTCCTAAGTAGTCGTGACATTCCGCCCTCAACCATGCATAGTACATCAGAGAAGATCAATTTTCAGATAAAGTATAGCAGACAGGTAGGAGAAAGCTTAGATAGAATAGAGTAAGGTGACTGAATATGTTAGTTATGAAAAGCATTAAAGTGTAGTAGTTGGTAGTCGTCGGAGAACGTTGAGGAATAAAGGTTTGAGAAGTGTCATGCATAATGAGGGAGGGGAAGTTTGATGTTGATGTTGACCTAACGGAAATGACTCTACAGGTGCTCGTAAGAAGTGAATCAAAGTTCGGGGTTTACACCTGTAAGGCCAAGAATGACTTGGGCTATTTGGAACGCAACATGCATCTTTACAAAGGACAAAAGCCACCAGCTCCAGTGTTGGAACAAGATTTAGTTGGCCATGAAGCCGCAAAAATCAGAGTGAGGCAAATGAAAAACGGTGGGGACAGGACCCAGGATCCTGCTGCGGAGGATGAAAAGAAAAAAGGCAAAATCCTCCCTATCACCGGATATGTTGTTCAGTACAAAATGGCCACTAGAGGTGACTGGATCACAGCAAACGTCACAAAATACGACGGAGGTTCGACATTTGCTCATTTCCTTGCTCATTAGTTTGTAGAGGGAGGTGGATTACGAGTAATGTGATTTCATTTTGATGACAGGGTTCATATTAAAAGGACTCACACCTCAAATTACATACCACATCCGAGCAGCGTCAAAGAACATAGCCTCGGTGGGTGATTTTAGCGCACCGATCAGAATCATCACACTGAAAGACTCCCCCTGGAGCATTAATACAGCGGCCAATCATCTCCACTCTGTCTTCACTGTGGCCATTAATCTTGTTTTCCTACACATTGCCATTCGTCTGTAGAGAGGAAGATTTAGATATTTACAGATAATATAGTCAAATGAATTCACGCTAGGTAATCTATCTACTGAATATCTCCATTGTATTGTCTGTCTTCTCGAAAACCATTCCATATGAACTCAAACGCATTTACTCTACTTTATTTCCTTGTCTACTTACGAACGTACCGTACAACAGCACAGTACAGATATATTAATGTGTAACATGTACTATTATTATATCTCATTCTTCTAACAATAAAAAACAAAACAAACGACGAGAAGACAAAAAAATTCATATTTGAAGTAGAGTCTTCGTTAAGTATAACGATTGTGACTGTCAAAGTCAAATCAGCTACTCAAGAGTTGTGCACAACAAACACAATATATACATTACATACATACTATATGTACTACTAAATATAATACGATAAACATAATCTAAATTAAGGACAACATCTAATTGGTAATGATGATACAGAAGATTTTAGGACAGATATACATACCTACTATACATACGTTACATACATACTACTTACAATAACCTACAAAAATTAATTATTGCATTAAATAACAAAACAACAAAATATTAACTATGATTAGCTACTCATATTATTGGCAATCAGTGTCAGTCAGTATATAAATACAGTACACTATATAATACTGTATAGAGAGTAGCTCTATCTAATTAAAAAGTACACATGAAGGTATATGTTGATATTATATGTATACATTTGATCCATACACTAGCGTTGATACACGTATAGCATATTAAATAAATTCAAATTGGGATCTTAGGAATATATCGGAAAAATTCGTCAGAGAACACATAAAACTCGACTCGGGGACCTCACAAACAAACACATTAATTCATCATCAATTCTTTCTACATACACGTTGCACTTCGAAAGCATCATCCTAAAATACCAATCAATGTTGAAAATGTACTATCTGTATACTATAGGTATGCATCGCAAGCTACGGACAAGCCTTGTGAATCTCATTTTATAATTCCCATCTCATTCATCCTTTTTACTTTCGTATCCTTTTCTCTCTCTCTCGCATTTGTATCTCACACTAGACACATTCTCACCCTTTGTAAAAATGGACTGTGGAAGTCGTGCACATAAATAATTAACTCAATCCATTCAGTCAACTGTTACTGTTATGACCATATCTCTTCCAGTGAAAGAGATTGCAATTTTTAGAGATAAATGCAGCTAGGCATCTAATATTCTTCCTAATTGTTATGCATTGGATGTAAGGACGTCACTATCACAAGCATCACTGGCACATGCAATGACTTCTGTTAATGGCATTAGTTAATTTGAGTTCTAGTCATTCATCGTCATCATCACTTGTCTTTGCTCTTGTCAATGCCATTCTGGTTCATATGTATTTCAGGACCTTCTCCAGCACAATTAATTATTGTCATTTTCCAGAGACAAGTGAAAGTGAAATAATATCTGTAATACAAACAGGAAAGACGTACCTACTATATACAGATAGAGTGTGTATTGTACCTTGAACATACATAAACATACACAATTAATCAAATACAGAAGAGCAATCTAAAAATATATACATACTACATACAACTACTGACTCCTAACTACTCAAAGAAGACTCTATAAAAACGCTACTACAATTGAAATAAATAGATATATAGACATAGACAGTAGATACTATACGATAGTGCAAAAATAATTCCCTATTGATACGTAAGTGTAAAAAAAAAGTTGCCAAATTATGTTAGTGGTTGCAAGGGTCGAAAATCGAATCTCAAATTGAATCCAAAAGAGTGTGTATAAGATTAGTAATGATAATACTAAATAATTTTAAATGTATGATATTTCTTTCACCAATTACTATTGTTATTAATCATTAATTGTGTATGTTTTTTACGCATGCTTGTAATATCTTGAGGAATTGTTGTGGAACTATTAAAGGAGCAAAGAGAAATACTGGAATGGTTTCTATAAATGGAATTGAAGAGAAGTTACTCTGTCGGGGTTTCATTGTTTTTTGCTAACTATTACTACGAGTAGTAGAGTACTAAACGTTAGAGAAAGAGATAGCGTGCGTAATGCATACTTATACATATATACAATTACTATATACATTACATATATTATATATACCTACAGCTTTATATAGATGTATTTAAGCGTTTATTATATTGTCAGCCATTTAATCATAGATAGTATAAGGACTCTCCAGAGAAATACAAAAAGTCTTCTGAGTTTCCTAGTAAATGTCATTATTATGTAGATGATAGTGGTTGTATAGTAGTATAATATATGAGTATAAAGCGTATGTAAATGATTGTAACTTAATAGGAGGAAAAAACATGGGTTCTCCAAAAACCAAAAAAAGTCTTGTTTATTAGTGTAATGTTATCTGGTAAGCTATTAATGACATAATACTACGCAGCAGTACTCTTGTAGTAGTTGTAGTAATAAAAAGCAAACTTTGTTTCACTTACACGCAGCTACTTACACATACTATTGATACAATGAAGATGAAACAATAATAGCACACAGCGGAACGTAGCTATACGCATATGATAAAGATGCACAGAGCCACAACAACTAAATGTGAACTACAGGGAGCAAAAACATGTCGAGTTGACTTAAAGTTAAGTCGTGTAGTTGTTCGGTTGTGGGTACTAATGATATGCCACTGAGATGAGGGAGAGGGAGAGTAACATAATAATGTGGAATCAAGAAAGACACACGATGAGATCATTACAGTCGAAAACTACAATCCTACTCAACTATATATAGAAAACCCAGTCTTTAATCTGTACAGTTGCAGTATGTGAAATAAAGGGAGCTTGTTGATGTTATTAATGTAGGAAGACTCAACTCACGTCAAAAGTAATAATAAAATTAAGTCAGAACAGTCAGATGTGTACATTGTGTATCAACCTATACAGAATAATAAATAAAAGTAGAGCAACAATAAGTAAATATGTAAACAATATTATGATATATACTCATCCTTAGATGTTGTGTACAAAATTACAAAGATCGAAAGTAATACATACTTACCGTCTCTTTAATTACATCATATAATGTAACTCAACTAACTAGGTAAACAATTGCGAAGAAGGATTAACAGAAACTGCGGACATAAATACCTACTATATATACATACATACCTACCTAAGAAATACAATACACATAGACTAAATAAACACCACTGCTATACTATAATCAATAACATTAACATAAGTGTGTATATGTATACTACAACGTTTATCGAATTTATGATGCGTCAACGCTAGTTAAACAAACATCCATTATGAATTACTTACTGAACGTAAGTCTACTGCAAAGTAGCTGAATGAGTGTATTTTAATCGTCGTATCGTGTAATGTAATGTACCTATGTAACTTCAAAACGGATTCTGTAAATAATACTGTAGATAGACGATAGACCTTTATTGATTATGTATGTATGTACATTATATGTAATGAGGAAATCGTTGAGTGTGTCTGTACGTCTCTATATAAATCCTTTCATCTATAGAAAACTGTCTTGTCAATTAGCCCTTTACTCACGCTAATGATGATGATACGTACATCACATAAAAAAACACAAAAATAATGTATTTAGGTAAATTATACTGTATCATTGTATTGTACTGTGAAAATAATGTGTTGAATTGCGAACGAAAAATCATTTCTTCGTTGAAATGCAAAACTCTCCGCAAAATATACTAAATCGTATGATGATAATGTTCTGTCCCAACTAGCGCAGTGTTAGACATAAGTAGAGTAGAATAAGAAGAGTGTCTGTATATTATGACGAGGATGGTAAATTAAATATTCAGTAGCTACTAATTATTATCTTTGATGAATATGTACACATTTACGTTTAACATAATTTCCCTTTAAAAAAGGATTCTAATTTCTATTCATATCTCATGAGATTCATTTCATGATTATGTCAAAGGAGAAAGTAAACATGAGATTCAGATTACTGGATTAACTGGATTACTCTTGGAATTGCCTCTTCCTTCTAATAATAACATTATTGTGTATTGTATAACGTCTATAATAATGATTAAACCTTCTATTCAATCTAAACCTTTTCAACAGCAATCTCTTCGCAATCAATTTTCAAGTAGTTATGCCTCTTTCAAAAAGTCAATATTTAGAATGAATGAGTCTCGGTACTTTAATATTTAAGTATATGACCTCACAATAAATTCCAGATAGCTGCGGTTTGGACAGTTTGGAGATAAAAGTGTTCTCTTGATATAAACGATGATACTATTATGTATAAATAACTAGTATGGAATTGCAAAAGAAAACTGCTGAAATTACAAATATTTACATTATAGCTACTATATGTAATACTAGCAGGCACTTCACGGGATCCAAATGGTTACCTGCTAACAACTATTAGTAATTAATTAATTAATTAATTATTCTCATCATTTTGTTCTTCACGTGACTAATGATAATTACTAATTACAATAAATATATTTTGTTGTCCCTTTATTTCACATTTCACTTTTATCATTGTTGTCAGTCGACTCAAATATTATATATGCCATATAGTACAATAGAAACGTAAATGTCTTATTTCAAATGATAAATATTACGTATAATACGTATGTACTGCCGTACTAACTAACTTACTAACTATGTATATTATACCTAGGTACCTATATAATTATAATTACTCCATGTTATACTTATTATCGCAAAGCAAACCTAATTCCTAGTACCTACCTACCTATAAATTGTTACCTACTGCTATTTATAGTTTCATTCCATCTTCGATTCATAGACACATACAAATTATAATATTCATTAAGAGTATTTATTAATTAAAATATTATAGTTGTAGTTATAATGAGTGTACATTTAATTAAGAGCGGTTAATTGCTTACTGCTTCTACAATTATTTATCTTCTCTCCAATTATTCAATCCGCATGAAGAATGTCAAGTTATTCGAAAATCTATTATGTAGTGTCTGGAAGAAATGTTGTTCATAGATGTTATACATGTTATTGTAGCATTTAGGTGTGATATGAGAATTTGAGAGAATTATGTTAACGTTAGGTGGTAATAAAATTATGAAATGTTCCACAGTTATATGTATTAATAATGTTAAAACGTTAAATAAATAAATTCAAAAACATCTACTATGTAATTGACCACCAATTACCGGATAATACTTAGCTCTCTTTATTCTCTCTTCTTTGCAGTAATTGGACCATAAACATGTCGCTTCAACATCAAAGTTAATTAAATATGCATGCAGAATTCATCTGAATTATTTGGAGATTACATCTCGATGATTTGCAATTCTGCACTTACATCTCAAATAATTTTCGTAGAAACATTACCTGCAAAAATGGTATTTAATTTAACTTCCATATATTATTCGTTTTATTTCCACATAGAATCGAAGAGTAAGTTTAGATTTACACAATCATTAATTTTGTAATAGTCGTAGGCGTTTAAAGCTTTTGATTTTTACAATTTTTGTCTTTGAACGTTCAAAGTTTCTGGATGGAATAGACTTTTGATGCATTACATATTCTTTAACATGAATAATATCATGGAGAAAAAATTGATTGCTAAATTGCTAATTGCTTTTGAGTTTGTTAACGAAGCGACTACACTACTGCTAGGTACTTCTACCAATTAGGAAAATAAATAAACTACGTCTGGATTTGTCCCTGCTGCTCCTTCGAATAATATTTTCTATTAAGGTCTGAAGGTTACATACCAAATACCAAAGTAGAGCTGCTTGATCGATATTCATTAGCAGAAAAGCGAAAACAACTCGTTGGTGCAGATGCAGGCTCGTGATAGTGAAAGCAAATATAGACTAAAACCGTGAAGCTAAAAGGAAAGGTAGCTCATAAATAAGCTTTCTTTGTGAGTATTGTGAGTACAAAGTACAACTACCGTACTTAGCTGAAATATGAAATAAAGTACGTAAATTAAATATTAAATGGGATGAGGATGCCATTGTGTCTTATGTTCGCTTAATGAAAAACAACGTAATTTTCAATGACAGAACTCGTTACACTTCTTTGGTGAATATAATAATTGTATGCATAATCTATTAAGTTCTTGTCCACTTTACTTACAGAATTCTTATACAGCTTTTGATATTTGATGTTTAGAATCTGATAGCGAATGGAAAAGAATTTGTTCCACAATAATCCACTTCGGTAAGGACCCTTTCTTTCTACGAACAGTCAGAGAATGAAAACTATGAGCTTTCCCCTTTTCACCTATTTCTTACGATTTATTGCAGACAATTTCATATGTTGGCTTTAGACGACATAATAACACTCAAAATCAGAAAGCTAATCAAGCCTTTTAGGCAGGTCGGCAGGTGTATTACGAGTATGAGAGTACCCCAATTTATATGAGTACTGTGACAGTTTTGATTAAAGCAGTGGGAGGATTCCATAACAAATAGAAACAAACTCACAACAAACTGTACCTCATCGTAGTAGCCAAGTAGTCTCGTTCATGCCCTGAAAATCCTGATTTATGCCCATAGCAAAAAGCTAGGGAGGAAGGTCAAATCCAACATTCGTGATGTCGCCTACACAGACTGGTTTATAAATAAAAACAATAATATTGTATCTACCTAAAGTCTAAAGACTAATACGTAAGCCTAAAGAACCTAGAAAAACTTTTTAAGGAAAGGGAAAGTCTTTTGCTTCCTACCCATAATAATGGATAACCGTGCATTATGTGCTCCATCCAATAAAAGCATTTTACCAATACCACCATAGATAAAATATATACATACAAGCGTATTAAAAGTAGGTATTTAAAAAACTTTGTAAAAATTACCAATTTGTTGTGCAAGAAAGATGATTTTGAACTAGTCCCTACGTAATCCGATGGAAAGTTTTACGGGTGGATTCGTTCTTGGTAGTCCACCGTTTGACAAAGAGATTATATGGAATTCTTCTGGCAACGTGCAACATGCATAGTTTCAAAATGGCTAGTCGTCTCATCATAATTCGCATGTCGCATAGCATCAAACCAACCCACACAAAATGCTCCATGTCAATCTGCCGACATAAATTGTAGATGAAGTACAAGGACCCAGAGCAACCCAAATGAAAATTGACTGTGACGGGCTGGCCAACTCAATGTATTTATCTATAAAATATTATACCAAGTTGCTACTTCAGGATTCAGGACTGTGCTGTGCTGCTGTGTATGATATAACAATAATGACATGCATTTTCTAATCTACTGAGGAGATGGTACAATATATGCAAACTATATTTTATGGAACATGTAGTCTCGTACGTTGAGTCAAAATAACCCCGCCGTATACCTAATACAGCCTTACACAACATCAGAGGCCATGATCTTATTCTTGTGACTTAATACATCAAGGCTCATACCAAAATTCTATTCGCCTTATTTAATTATTCTAGTCAGATGCTGAATTATGAGGATAAAATATGAGGCAAAGTAATAGTAATAATGCTAATATAAAATTATGAAAGTATCTTCTTGAGAAACGGTTGCTTGAATTCCTCGCAAAGTGTGCTGCAGAAAATGTCATGCCATATGAATTGTTATTATTGCATGCATCCAAATGCCCTTTGTTAATGAATAGTAATGTAATGATCGATATTACGTAAGAGTCAAGGTACCTTCATTGTTTCTATATCGTAACTAATTGTAATATGTTTTTGTAGGCAATTTTAGCAGAGATTTATGTCGGCTAACGTACTTCATACCAATATGCAATATGATAATAATAATTATTATGAGCTTATATTTAATATATTAATTAAGATGCTAGTGAAATTAGAAATAACACGAAAGTTGGATAGTAAAAGTCATTAGGACAAAGTGTAGCTTTATTTCTACAGTTGGACAGAATCATACCGTTGTGAGAGTACAAATATGAGGAATGAAATATTTAAATGTATTAAATAAACATTAATATTAATATGTAGTAGTAGTAAATCAAAGTGAAGTCGACGATTTCCCTGCTCACTGTTGATAAAAATGAATATAAGAGCCGTGTTTCTAAATCCCAGTCTACTATTATAAACTAATGAATAAATCCTTGGCTCCTATAAACAACAATAATATAACTAGACACTATAATACAAACGATTGTGTAACAAAAACAACTAGCGTCAGCTTCTATAGTTTTTTGACTTTGTCTTAAAATCTGCCTAAGATATAATCCAACACTTATCTGCATGTGGAGAAAATATAATTATTTTTAAACAAAGATGAGTCAATGGGAGGAGAGACGGGTTACGTAACGACATTGAGTTGACATTTGCATTGCATTGGAAATCGAGCGGTGGTACAAAAACAATAAAAGCTCTGCATTGGAGCGTAGAACATCCGTTAAGAGAACGGTTGCCAACACAAAACAATTTAGAAAACCAATTAGAGTTATCCCTTGAGTGGGGAAAATGAAGAGAAGCATAATTTACAGACTGGATTCAAAATGAAAACACTAGCGGAGAACTTCGCGAAAATTAACGTGCGATTTACATATTGCTGCATTGAAGGGTATCATTTTTTGAGAACAAGAATAAGACTTAGGGTAATTACGTGGCAAAACGAGCGAGGAGGTTAGAAAAAATTTAAGTACCGAACCGTAGTTTGATATTGCTAATTTGATTGTGTCTGATTTGTAGTGGTAGCAGTAGCCCCGCGAGAAGAAGCACTAAGAACGGTCGTTGTATCATTCGTTGCAGAAGATTTACAATTGACCGTGTCGTTGGATGTTGTTGCTTGGTGTCAATCTCAAGGAACTCGCATAGTAGGTTAGTAGAAAATGAATTGTTGGTGTGTAGAAGTTTGGGAGAGTCGAAGACGTAGAATCAATCGCTCGTATTTTGTACAACTGTGTAAAATCAAGAGTAATCGTCCAAAATTTCTTTTCATCATCATCATCATCACAACAACAACAATCATAATTGTATATTAGGTATGTATGCAAGAAAATAGTCTATTATTGGTATTTGTATTCGAAAATGGATTTTTTTGGTAGCGTTTCATTACAAGTGGATATCTTCCACTTATCATCACAGAACATTTAAGGTGCGAACACAAGATTCATCACAGTCCAGTATTAAGCCAGTTGATTGCATTCATTTCGATTTCATTTCTCTTTTATGAAAATAGGAAACGATTTCATTTGCATTCGAAGATACACAAGAATTAACAGAGCTTTTACGATTTACGCGCAGCAGAACTGTTCCCTCGTTGGTATACTTTGTCTGTCAAAAGTAATAGTTCCAAAGAGTTTCAATCCAATTCATGGATCATTTTAATTGACTAGCATTCAAGGGATATATACCGATCGGAACAAGTCGAAGCAAATCAGACAGAGAGAGAAATGTAATGTATTTCTTAGAAAAATAGATCCCAAAGGAGCGTACTTTGTGACTTTGCTTGCAACCTGTGGCTTAGTATCGGAGCGGAGATCAACGAAATTGGAGATCAAAAATTAATTGTATCAAGTGCAAATCAAAATCATACGTTTCATTTGACTGACTTTTTATATTGGAACGAAGTGAGAGAGCAAACAACAAGTAGGTAGTAGAGGTAGTTGAACGAAACGGAATATTGAAGAGAGGCAGTTTACGGTACCTTTTGTTTTTCCTAATGGCTTTTCGCGGAGTGTCAACTCAAGTTGATAGCGTGAAATGTAGTTTGGTTGGTTTAAGAGATCGCAACTAATTAATAGCTGCCGTAGTCATCCCCACCAGATCGAGAATAGCTGCCCCCGGAGGATCCGCCGTCATCATAATATCCGCCACTACATATGTTCGCAGTACAGAATCTTATGAGTCAGTTCAATTATTCCCAATAGAAAGACTAGCTATTGTAGCAGTAGCTAGGTACATATTAATCGTAAGTAGTAGTAGGTAGTTAGAATTGTAAGGTACTTTTATTTTAGAAATTGCGAGGACGCGGTGTGGTTCACTTATTCAATTCACCTCTCCATTTTGCGACACGATTCCTCAAGTTTCAAATGTGATCGATTGATTCCCCACCAACAGTCCCGTATGGTTCCAAGCCAAAACGCTACAACACTTGTAGCAAAATGTGCACCTTTTCATTTAACACTTATAATGTTCAACTCTACTTTGCTATAAATATAAACAATCTCGCTCACTTAACTGATTCAATTGTCCTGTCTATGTTATCATGCTCACACAGATTGGGCAAGTCAAGTCAGGCTCATTTTCATTATACTTCGTACGAGTCTTGTTACTTCTGCTCATTTTCAGTCTTCAATCTTATCAAAAATACTGTACGAACGATATGATTTTTATGATTCCTTACGTTATATGTAAATCCCGTCCTTTTTGTGCAGATTGTATTTATCAGTCAATACAAAATTGGGGTTTAAAGTAAGTACGATCATCTTTGTGGGTACTTTCAATGCTACTCCGATGATTACATTTTCTCCCTAGCTGACAAATCCCTTCTTTTGTTGTACGTCAGTACGTAACGTTCGTATATTTATATGGCTTTTGGTTCTTTCTTCCAAATCAAATATTCATGAGTTCTAAAAGTATGCCGTCTATCTACACAGAACTTTTGAACTTCACACATGAGATAAACGGCACAAGGTTCTAAGACTTCTTGTCCATATTTTACGATGCACAAAATCATAACAGAAAACCTAACGTCCTCTTCTCTTAGCTTAGCCTATCTATCTGTATCGCTACAAACAATATTTAATACTATTTTAGTATAAGTCATACTGTTTACCTAATACTACTACAATTTCATTCTCAGTGGCTCAAAATGCTCTCGCTCAACTCTTTAAAAAAATAAATACTGCTTATCCATGCCCTACTGATAATTGGTATTTCTCTATCAAGCTGTCTACAGCTTTTATCTTATCGGCAGTGTCTGTGACGTCACTCTTCCAGAAGTGACATTATATTAAGAGAGCATTTTAGATTTTGCAGTTGTGTCATTGTGTTAATTCAGTTAGAGTAGTACAATTGGCAAGTTTACAAGATAATAGATGTACAAAGGCCTGCCCTGGATTTTTATTTGTCACATGTTTTGAAAAGAGATGAGGGTGGGGGGTGGTCACGGTATGTGTGCATTATTAGGAGGGTTAGTTAGTAATTATAACAACAAAGTCCAATGCAGAACATTGTGAGCGGACAGCGGACAATGAAAAGGTGGTTACGGTAATACATGTGTGACACTTGTGACAATGAGAACTTAGGTGGTAGTTGGGAGATGAACATAACAGAACATAGGGAAGGAGTGTTGGTTGTTTGGAGTAATCTTGGAGATTGACTCAAATTAATGGATTTTGATGATACTGAATGAATGAGGTGATGTCCCTGACTTGAGAGATGGATTTAGCCTCCCTTCGATAATCTGTAGAGAGAGTGAGTGAGAGAGTATGTCCTTGGGCGGCCGTCCATGTCCACTGGGACTGGATTCATGCATTGGTCAATGGTACAAAACGGATGGCTGACCAGGAAGGTCCAAGTGTCGGGCTAGGGACTGTGCCGGTGGTCCCTCAAAGATCTGAACTTGAAAGGAACGGAATTACCATCGAATCGGGAAAATGGATTGAGAAATCAAAAGTGAGGATCGTGCAGTGAACACCGACGTGTTAAGGTGCCCGTGTCACTGTGACAAGTCGGCAATGATTACCTTCCCCTGCCTACTGGCGAGCGGCTGCGGTACCTAGAGGAGGAATAGTTGCCACCTCCCCCACCACCGGATGAGAAGCCACGAGAACCTCCACCTCCGCGACCACCTCCTCGTGAGCTTCCGTAGTCGTCATATCGACTGCGACTTCCACCGTCCCGACCGCCTCTGAATCCTACAAGCCACCGACCATTAGTTAACTCAACTCAACGTATAGCAAACTCTCACTCAACAATCTCATCTCAAAGATAAAACTAATGCTGTGAGATTTTACACTTATCAGAGGAGAAATAACCTTCGCAGCAGACTGACCGATCTGAACCAAATTATATATACGTTACGAACGACACGACTACTATACGACAACTCTCTGTAAATACGTTGTTACCTCGCTAACATCTTATGCTAATTACAAGTAAAATAAGTGCACTTAATGATTAAGATTATATGCACTTAGTATTAGTTTCACGCTTAACATTAGCTACACATTAATTTCAACTATTATTAGGTATCATTAATTATATTATTAGGTATGTATGATTCAAAACCACCAGTACGTACAGTCGACTAGTGTGTGGCTTCCACTATGCTATAACAATTATTATTACAAAGTGTACGTAAAAGGACCAAACAATGCAGCCATTCATTTCAACCAACTAAGATATTGAAAAATAGTCAACCCAGCCACACAAACCTACAAACTAATTTAAAAATAAATCACCGGCTCGTTAGTTAAATAAGTCAATGGTTTCGGAGTGAGAATGCGCTTAATCAATAGGTAATTATCTTAATAAAGCAACGAAACGGAAATCCGTGCAGTGGCATTACTAACGGAAGTGGGAAGAAACGAAATTTTCAAGTACGCACAAGGCTTTAATAAATCCTATCGTTTTTTTCAGAAAAGATTGCTTTTCCGTACACAAAATGAGCATTAAATATATAAATACATTTAGTAGCAACTTTGCGATCAATTACAGCATCTACCGAAGCAAAATGCGTGTAACAATACAAAAAAATGCACTGCTCGTCATGAATGCATCATTATTATCAACAATTAGTAGTTATCTTAATAATTTATTTAGGGCTTGATTGGGTAGTGCCTGTTGCTATTTCTCTTGTTGTAGAAGAGCAGTGTTGTAGTCAGAAGTAGTTGTAGTTTATCATGTAGGTATTTATGTCACCGAACAGTGCAAATAAATCAATTTAGTTACGTCCCGTTGTTTTTATACATTTTAGCCAAATAGAATTAACTTCACAGGTACTGTGCACGTTAACTTTAAATTTTAAATGACAGATTAATACCTTTCAACAGTAATTAGTTTCACGGGTAAAAAAATTAAGACTTTCAATTATCTTAGCCCATACATATGACATAAGAACCGCAACGGAATAGAAACTAAGATTAACCGGTTACTGATTTGCTGTTTCGTTTAAGGTCACATATATTCATCATGGGATATAAATATCACAGCAAATCCGTTTAAAAGGATACAATTGGGAGCGACACTGAAAACGATCGTAGTGGAAGTTAATTAAAGTAAATAGTAGTTCTCTGTCAAGTAAAAAAAAACAATAACAGAATTGCAAAAAATTAGAAAAACAAAAAAGACAATGAGTGTACTCGTGTATGTTAGATGTGATCTATCAAAATAGCAAGGACTGAATGGGCCAAGTAGGAAAGCATTGAAAGCTCTTAGTTCCAATCATCACCACCATCTCGACCACCGTCATCATACATACCCCCGCTTCCTCGAGATCCTCCACGTCCCCCACCATATCCACCGCCTCGACCTCCACGACCACCGCCGTCACGGTATCCGCCTAAATAACCATTCATCACAAGCACATAAGCACTCCTCGTCTAACTGGATCAAAATGATCATCTGATCTGATAGAAGACTCCTTTTGCCAACAGACAAAGTACGTAAACGAGAAACAGACAGCAAGCCAATCCATTCTCATGTCAGCCACTTCACTCGTTTTCATGATCTGAAACTCAACTGACACAAAATTGTTCATGTACACACAACAATTAGCCCGACCATACTGGTTTTCTTGACTAATTGAAAAAAGTACATACTATCACTAGGTAGGTATACAGATGACACAAACAATACGTACCTATTATCTACCACAACTTTAATTAAGTACCCCATGACCAATAAATTATCTATGTCTATGAATCAAATAAATTAATTTATCATCAATACATTATGCACGCACACAATCATGCAAGCACACGCATCACAATACCTACCTAAGTGATTATAATTCTTTCATCCTCTCTCGTTTACGTCCTTTGACGGTTCGTAATACAAAATTATAATCGCATATAATATTGAATTCAGAAAGGTCAGTCTCTTGCATTGAAGTTTTCTATTTAGATCACATGGTCAAAGGAAAAAAAATAATGAAATAAATCCAATCTTACCTCCTCTGGATCCACCGCCTCGATATCCGTCCGAGCCGCCGTAGCCACCACCACGTCCACCTCCGTAGCCGCCACCGCCGCCTCGTCCTCCATATCCACCACCTCCTCTGCCACCACCGCCGCGTCCACCACGACCTCCGGAAGCCCTTGGGCGAGATACTTCAACACGCAATTTACATCCCATGAACTCTTCTCCGTTGAGTGCCTCTACGGCATCGGTAGCTGCCTCTTCAGTTTCAAAATTCACGAAAGCGAAGCCTGGGGGGTTGAAGGCCACCCAAACATGTTCACACTTGCCGTACTTCCCGAACAAATCTTCAAGATGTTCCCTCTTTACTTCATCAGTAATCCCACCAACATATAATCGAGTATTACTCATAATTTTCTGTAACAAGATGGAGAACAAAATTAGCGGGATTGACTTTTAATTCTGAAAACTCAACAAAAAACTCAAAATTTGCAAATGATAAGTGACAACTTAAAGATAAGGATAACAATCATAATTTGCAAAATGACAATACTATACGTTTAGGAAGTTGTCGTCAACCGTCGCAAAATAAGCGATGGCAATAATGCATCTCGACTAATTAGCTTTCAGCTTTAGCATTAAGCTATGTAACTTCCGTAAAAATTGACTTTTTGAAACCGGTAAACGACAAATATACATAAAATCTTACTGGTTTTTACTGAATTACAATGGAATAGTATATTAAAAGTGGTTTTACTGACCTGTGACCCTTGGGCCTTTGGAGATGTCGAAGAATTTACGAAGAAAAGCCCAACGAAGCGAAGAGGTTCGTAGAGCTTACGACGCGGTCGAAGTTTGGAGCAGTTATGGCTGACAGTGCCTTGCCGACTTCTGAGTTGAGCTACAGAATGCAAGAACACAACGAGGCGAGGGAAACCGACGCTGTTTGCTTTACTCCAAGAAGCACCGAAAGAGGCTGTTCATAAACGACGCCACAACTTTACATACCGCCAAGAAATTACCTTCGTCCTCCGACTCTCAAACGCTCTCACACAACACTCCACACTCCACACACACAATGCCAAACCACTATGCACTAACCTGAGTTTTCCTTATAGCTAATAGGTTATAGTAATAATAGCAAAAGCATTCTATTGTTTTACGAAGTTTAGCAGAGCTAAAGCAAACTAACTATTAAGTATTCCAAGTTCACGAGTCAATGAATGGCATGCATGTAGGATACTTTATCCAATATTCACCAATCCAAAAATCAAAGATTCGTAAAAATTACTGCAACCGTCAGCTAACTTTTCATAAAACTTTACGTGCATAGCATAACTACATTCTTGCAACAAAGTTCCAGCAGACGCAAATAACGCTCACTTTATTTAAATTTTTCAACGGTAATTTAAAAATGTCTTTTTAAGCTTGATGCTTTATATAAGGTGACCAGACTCTTCCATTTCTACTGAGAAATAATGTTGGCAAAAGTTGATCAATCCGTCTTTTTGACGCTTCAGGCTGAAAAGTATTTACGCGACCAAATAATAATTAGTTTTTCAAAGTTTTAATCGCTAATACAGCATACCAAAGACGTTATACTGAATATATTTTTCGGATGTTAATACTGGTAAAATACATAGGGGTAAAAAGAAGTCTTATGTGGTTTTGCGAGTGAAACTTTTGAGAATTAAAATAAAGTAATTGTAACAACAGATAGAATGAATTCTTTCTTATGTTGCACTAGGAGGGCGCATTTGCTGACCACCAAATTGTAATAGTCGGCCAGCCAAAATGTGATATTATTGGCGGTCAATGATTTGACCGCTTTCACTCAATGGCAGGTTGAGGCTTTCACTCAATGTATACTTAAGTCATTACATTTTTTTCGTATTATAGGACAATTTTATGACCGACCAAAACTAAAAATGCATGCTTTAATAGTGATATTATTTATGGAACGACCAGAATTCCATAAACTTTATTTAGTCCAAGGTGGTGGGTTCTTATTCACCAAAAGTATGCTGCTGATTATCCACTATATCCACATTAGTGGGGATTGTGAATATCACAAAGGCTTGGTTTTAACCCAAGTTTATTGAACGCCCTTATTTTATACATATATTTACAGATTGGCAGGCTATGGCTAATGCCAATCCATTTTTATGGTCACCTTAGTTCAGTAGGAAAGCGCGCATTATCTTCATTGTTACGTACGGTGCTCACATCGTTTATGAAAGGACCATAATTTAGGCTGTGGCTGGAACAGGCTGAAGTGCGTTGTTGAGTTTGGTGACAGCCAATAAGAACGTTCGGTTAGCCCCTAAAGCCAGCCCCAGAAACCCTCTCGATTCACCTCTTCTTCTGTTTTTGCTACGCAGTACATCATCAAAAGATGCAGGTATGTATGGAGCTAAGCAGAGCAGAAGAGATGGCAGCTAGAGGCGAAGAGGCAGAGCATGAACCAGAAAATAATACAAGATACGTCCCTACTTACCATCTACTAGTACCTACCTACATAGCTACTATTGTTGTTGTCAGATAGTACATAGTACAGTAGTAGTAATATGTTGGTTGGCTACTTTATAGAAATGCCAAATATTTCTATCCGGTAACTCCCCGCCGCCGCGCCGGTAGCATGGAGCAAGGAGCACGACGACAACTCATATTAATTTAATTGAAGTAAACATGTATTCCTGGAGTCCCAGAGAGCCCGTATTGCTCGTTTTGAAAATAATATCAATCGGATGACCCCATCCTTGGCAAGACCACGCAACGCATATTATTATGAACTATGAACTAGCCATTTATGCTGAGATGAAAACCCAGAGAATATCATCGTACCGATTGATTTCATGAAACACTCATCAGCAGATTAGGCCTCTCGTCTCACACGCACTGCACTATTAGCACTAGCACTGATTCAGGACTCAGGACATGACTATGACACTCCAAGAGCAAGAGAAAGTCGCACTGATTAATAATGTTATGATAAAACGCAAATAGAAGCAGAAAACTCGCATTAATGAAAATAACCCTTTTCTACTTTTAAATTCTGGATTCTCTGCAAAAATCTTCATTATGCATTTGTATACTAGTTACTTTACTACTGGGAAGACTTTGGGGACGCTTTTTGGGAAGATTTTATTAGTACTGTTGACATCTGATATGAGAAGACTTTTGTGGCGGGGGGGGGGGGCTTTTTATCGGCTCAGGTGACTGGGAAGACATTTCCGGGTGACATTTTAAAGGGGAAAGTGACTGGACAGCCTTTTGGGAGAACTCCATCTGCTCTTCCAGTTTTGGTAAGATCTTAAAATAATTTAGTCTTCGGAATTCGGAAGAATATTATATTAGCAAAAAAAAAGTGAACTATCCCACACCCATATTCTCCAGAGGTAATATTCATATTCTTCCAAGGGTCAGATAGTCGAAAGGAGAAATACTTGAGGAATCGGCGGTACGAGCTCGCACTGACCACTGCTATATGCACACAAACAATGAGACACATTGCAATGCTATGATAAAAAATACATACTAAGCACATACTAAGTATAATAAATATTCACATCATCTTATCTCTTTCAAGATCATATCAGTTTGCAATTTCAGCCTGCGAAGTTGCAATGCAAACCATTGGCGGCCACAAGACGGCAATGGTTTGCATTATATACTCCACAAGAGGAGGGGGGGAGAATCCAATATCCTTGGGGTCAACTGACCCCCCCCCCCCGAAATGCGAGAAAAAGAGGAAATTTTTGGAAAAATACGCAAAATTTTCCGCGCTTCGCGCGGAATTAGATATATTTTATCAGTTTTTGGCCAAAACCACAAAATTTTTTGCAGGCCTTGAATTTCATCAATTATCCACAAAAAAGAGAGGTAGAAGAGAAAAGCCATTATTTTACGACTTCCCAAAAAGTCACAAAATAATGCTATCTTAAACTCTTCGCATAATCTACACCCTAAAAAAAGTCATCATAACTCTAAGACTTTCCCCATAGTGGAGTCACGAAATAGTAACCAGGCAGTCACTACAGCATATAAGTCAATTAAAAATATAATGTCCTCAACCCCGCTCGAAAAGTCTATTCTGAGTCGATTGGATCCCTCCGGTCTCGTATTCCATGTCGCTTTGGTGGGTAAATGCCATAACTTCCAAAGGGTATATTCTATAAAAATTGACTTTACAATCTAGATTCATGACAAACATTAAATTCTGAAAGTGTCAACTTCCTACGCGTGTCAATCAGTTCCGAGATTGTCAATAGGTCAACTTCTAAACTAATCTTCTGGCTCAACTCCAAGAAAATGTCAATGTATAAAGCTAATTATATAGATCTAAAATATTTTATGTTGTGCTACTAATGTTAAACATGAATTTTTTCACTGTGCAGTATTTATGATAATAAAAATTAAAAAATACTTGTCTGTAGGGGAATGAAAAAATACAACTTCAGTATATAATAGTAGAAATTCCACCACAAAATTATCGTGTTTATTAAAGATAAAACTTTAAACAAATTAGTCCTTTTGAGCAGCAGATACAAGTTCGGCTTGTTTTGCTGCTTTTCGGTCTTCACGTCGTTTTCTGGCTTCTTTAACCTTGCTACGACGGGCCTCCGCTTGGTCACTATATTAAGAAAATAATATTGGTTTGTTACATTGAAAACTAACATATCAATATAATAACCATGCATAATACTTTGTAATTATATATTTCAGTATTCCTAAGGATTATAAGTACGATTTCTTACTTCAACATTTTAGTTCTGGCGTTTTCAGCCTTCTTCTTGTGAATGAATTCCATCAAAACTCGTTTGTTCTTAAATACGTTACCTTTAACCTTCATGTATAATTGTTGGTATAAATGACGATCGATCTTTTTTGCTTCTCTATAAAGTAAAACAAAATTGTCAAGTTAAGAAATAACGAAAATAAACCTTAACATGAGGTTAAGGGGTATACTAATATTCCAATTTTGTAATAAATTCATACCTGTATTTTTTAAGGAGGCGACGAAGAACTCTCATGCGCTTAATCCATAAGAGTTTTTCAGGCATTCGAGCGTTAGCAGTACCTTTCCTCTTTCCAGGTCCACAATGTCTACCCTTACGTCTGGCTTCGGTGTTGGCCCTGACACGAGCTCTTGAATGGACTGCGACAGGCTTTCTAATAATTAACCCATCCTTGGCCAGTTTTCTGATGTACTGCCCTGTAAATTATTCGAACAAAGGGTTTTATTTAATTTACCATCTTAATTCCTTTTATTTAAACTGTCCTTAATTTTATTCACAATTTTCAAATACAAAATTGTGGTAATAGCTTGCTAATAACAATATCGTTCACAATCAAACAAAATAAGAAACAGAAAAAGAAACCCAATTATTCAGGTGTAATGGTTTAAAAATATTTCGATTGATACAGTTTGAATTTTACTTTTAACACATTATTATAATGCACTGTATTTTTCAGTTAATCTTTTATAAAAATTCTGAATTTTTATATCGTGTCATTGTGAAAGTGCCAACAACAAATAAATAATCCTCTGATATTCTACGAAAATGTATCAAATGCTCCGACTTCAGAATCAGAATTCATATTCATTTCATTGCATTCATTAATTTCGGCAATTTCGCTATACATACACAAAAGACACATCTACATATGTCATAGATAAATATAAAAATCAATTTAATAACCTACATTCAAGAAATTATTATCAAATATGCTAACAAAACAAACAAACATTTAAATGTTAATTATATAACGTTTCGATTCCTTATACATTGTAGTTCACGAGTTGAATGAGCAAAATATTTGTACCTGTGCGTATATATGACACAATTTATATCGAGACAAATATTTAACCAAAACAAAATCCATGTACAGCATAACTTTAAACTTCTAAAATCCAAAAAGAAATGATAAAAATTGTGCAGTTCACCAAAGCTATCTACCAAATCGACGCATAGACAACAACAGTCGAAATTGTATTATTTAAACGATAATTCGATACTGAATACTAATAAATAATATAATTTAATAATAGTAAATGTGTCGATGTCGAAAACGTGTTTCTAGCTGAGATAACAAGCATGAGAACAATGTATTATTGATTATAGGTCGAGCATTTCTCTGTTCATTGTTATTAGCATAATCCGAAATGGACAAAGACAAATTCAAAATTCTTATAAAGTAAATCATAATTTAATTCATAATTTGAAAGCTAAAATACGAAATCGGATGCAACATACTAGAGTTGGCCGCAGAAATTTCGGCAGATTCATTGGGATCCAACCAGACTTTCTTTTTTCCACATCGGAGCACAGCGGCTGCCAGCCGCTTTTGAAGTTTTAACGAACTGTAAAAGAAAAAATAGTTAACCAAATCTGCATGAATTTAATGCAATTAAAACCACAAAACATTTAAAATTTCGAAATTTCTTACCTCATTTTATACAACAGGCAATGGCTTCAGTATCTTGCCGACTGTTTTGCAGGCAGATTTTGATGACAGAAAGGAAAACGTGATTCTCTTGTTGCAAACTCATCCGACAGTGGCGAGAGTGGCAAAACTGCAGAGAGAGCTGGAAAATGCACGTTTTCGTTTCTTCGACGTCGAACCACTGTTTTCCTCAGTTCCACCTTTTGTTAGCATCTCGTATATTTGAAGGAAAGCATGGCAAACTCTACTGCAGCGCCTCGCATGTTTACCTTTGGTAAGGATCACAACATATGAGATAAGTAGGCTGTACTTCAATGGAGATGGCATGCGACCACTTTTAGCACATTATGTACCTAAAAAATCTCTGCCTCATTCTCATTCATTGTCTTTTTGTCATTTGTCTCAAACTCAAAGTCTTGATATTGTGAGATTGTGACAAGGAAGACGTCTTGGTCTTCATCCGTCTCATCATCTCCATGTCATAATAACTCATTTCAGTCAGCTCTCGTCAGTCTCGTTTTTTCGTCTCGTAACTCTCGTCTCTCTCGTATCATACTCTTTGGAGATAAATGACAAAATCGGAAATAAAACTGAAATCATCTAGTAATCTTTCTCTTTTTCATATATTATCAAAATCCCAATCAAAACCATTATTTTTGTGAACAATTTTTTATAATCCATCTTCTAAAATTCATCTTATTATTCTAAAACCATTCTATATCATATCTGCTTCTTGATGTTGGTTGGTGAGGGCTTTTAATAAGTATAGTATAACGTACATAATGAAAGCAATGAAACGCAGATAACTATCCTATGATGATTGCTATTGACTGGATGACTAGAAGTGTAATGTAGCACCTTTAGTACCAACAATAGCAATAATGTAATAATAACAGTAATATTTCTATCTATCATCGAATGAATAACAAATCTATCATCGAAGGAAGCATCGCAAAAAACCAAAAAATGTTTATTGGGGACACTGTGTTGCACATTGCACATGAATACAAGTAACTAATAAAAACGCTTGTCTGCTTGTGTTATAAGATGTAGTTTAATAAAATTGTACTACAAAATGAATATACACAACATGCAATTGCATTTGACAACTTTTGCATTCATTCGTTCCAATTTATTTCCTTTATGACTTCACATTACCAAGTTTATAGCGTGCTAAACATACTATAGCGAAACCTGTAAGTACTTGTCTTAAGATAGTGAGCGATTCATTTTACGTAAATCCGTAACGTAAGTTTTCCTTTTCACGCAACTTTTTTAAAGAAAAAGATGTTACATAATTACGTTACGTTTACGTGAAAGGTAGTTACGTGAGTTTACGTACCTGTTACCTGTAGCCTTTACAAACTTAAGGTCTCATTCCATCCGATTTGCATTAAAATGGTTGCATACTCATTACTATACATGTTAAACTTGTCGCACCAGCCCTCTTCGAATCAGGCAAGACGCACGGAACCGATTTTAATGAGAATTATTCGAAATTTTGGATAGATGCCTTCTCCGTTTTTTAAAAAATATTAAAGTAATGAAACGTTTAAATTTATCGAAAATATGCTAATCATTATTTTAAAAATAGAGCAAAAATCTATCCAAAATTTTGAATGGGCTAAAATAAGGATATCATACGGAATGGGTCCTTAACGTAATACTTACGTTACGTGAATTGGAAAGTTACCTTACCAAAAAACGCTCACTGCTAAATGTCGGCCATATCAAGATCATAATATATATTTTAATATGAATATGGTATCGTAATACTATTGCTAACACTGGAATTATTAATGCAATGTTATATTATTTAATGTAGGTAGAGGGTGGAGGCGGTGGTGGAGGTAAAGTGTATGTTGTTTGTATAGTGTCATAGTAATATATTATCTGTGTGTACTGTATGCGGTTGAAAGCGGTATTTTAGCACTATTGAACTGTATCTTTGAATTAGCAATTATTTTATTTCTGTTAGCTTATACATCGTTCTAAGCATTTCTGTTACTACATTCGTAGTAGCAATAGTATTTTTGTCTCGGAGAATCCGAATGTTTTTTAATCTTACGTTCATCCGCTCAACTCTTTCCATGCATCAATCATCTTCATCACTGTCAGACCACCACCGTTCCACCGACCGACTTGACCTACACTTATCTACATCAGATTTGTGTATTCCGTTATAGTAGCTATTATTTACATGAAGTAACAGCACATTATGTTACGCAAAACATTTTATTATAGAATCTTATTGGCAATCCCTCTTTCTCTGTTTAAACTTTACATAATTTTTATATCTAATAGGAATAAGCAAGCACTAAGCACAATCTTGTTTGCGAATGCCCTCACAAAGTCACTAGCAATTTAATTGAGTGCAGCTGCAAGTTATATATATTGCATGACCCTCTGGGCATTGAACATTGTAATATTGCAAACTCTATGTTCAGTGGATATTCTATTACACACTAATTAATTTTAACTATTACTGAACTACACTTTAATCCTATTCACAGAAGCCCAGAGGATAGGGGGATCAGTGAATCCCTATTATTGAATACAGTTAAGACTTTTAATAGGATTTTAGTATTATAATGCGATTCTTAAGAGACCAGTACAGTATAATATTATTGTTATAAGGTTACAAGACTATTATTTAACAATAGCTCTAAAGAGCAGAAATATTGATAATTTTTTACCAGAAACAAGCCAAATATTGCCTCCGAGGAAATCTCATGAAAATTCGTATAGATGTAATTTCATACCGACGGCCATTTGTTCTTTCCATGTTATCTTTATCCACATTTCAAGTTTCATGCAATCATGCACATAATTATGTGCCACCATGCACCATCCTAACCTCATAAGCTATTAAAGCTATAGTTATTTACCCCGTACAGAATGCACAAACGCGAGTGGATTATTTACAGTACATATTACCCCATATTTGGGTTACCCAAAAATGCGTTGCATGCAACCCAAAACATTTTGAATTGCTGGAAAATGCTTTCAATGCTCATAGTAATCCTTTAGAAAAAAGGAGAAGGGGTGAAGTTATCAGGGAATGTAAAGTTTACAAAATGCGACCAGCACATTAGATCATTGAAAAATTCAAGTAGGTACCTACCTTGAATACTAGGATACCATTACCGAGAAGACGATTTAATAACGACATAAAATGCTTTTCTTTTATCATTAACTACAGAACATTATTTTTATTGTTTCAGCGTACGGATACCATAGTCCGTTTCATATCTAATAAATAATGGTATTTAACCCCTGTATTGCATTAAGTAAACATGCAAATATCAATTTACCCGAAAGAATCCTAACAATTCCTTGTGAGAAATTACACAGTTATAGAACAAGAGTACAAGGATTGTGCTGTTGCATGTTGTATTTGCTGTCGTCTTGAAAAATTACGACTGACACGTTACGAGCATCACGACAGCAATTATTTCCAAGCACTTGACCTAACAGATAATCAACGAGAGTGTGACAAAACTAAAGCCATGATATGGCCCTCCTTCCATTTCTTTTGGCTAACATTTGATCGTACAGGGCCACAAAGTTATTGTATCTAGCAGGTTTGGATTTGTAAAGTAGGAAAGATCGATGTTTCGCATGTCTCATGTTTTTAGTAAACTGCTGAATGTGCATGACTTCCGGAGCCAAGGAACTTGACATTTTAACTTCTGAAGCAGTAGAAGCTGTATACTTAGGAATATTTTCTGTAGCAACAGTTGAAAGGGATGTTGGCATTTGGGTGCTTAAACTTCCACTAGTGACTGAAGGAGGTGAGCTGCCAAACTTTTGACTGGGAGTGGAAACATTTACAGGTGTAATCTCTGTAGTGTTTGAATTAATGTCATTGTCATTATTGCTGCTGGTGTTCCCAACATTATACAAATCCCCATTAGGTAAAGGACTCGTCATATTGTTAGAACTTGTATGGTTAACCAGCGCAGGGTCAACTGTAGTAGGGGGCTCGGGTTCTTTAGGACGCGTAGAATTACGTACACTGAATGTCTCTCGAAGAACTAATCCCTTAGGATTGATGCCACCGTAAATAGCCACCATGCAAAGGCCAAATATGACCAAGAATAGGACAAAAACAACTCCGATGGCTGATCTTCGTTGTCAAATTCTCTCATTTTCAGTATCTCGTTCCAATTGCGCTGCCGATTCCCCATCTCCGTAGTCAACTGAGCTTGAATTATGAGAATTTACCAGATGTCTCCGTCTATTGTCCATACACATTACAAATATAATAAACCAAATTAATCAAACGGATTATCTTGAATTTTAAGTGAACCATATACCAAATATTTATTTTCATGCAACCTTGCATAATGAACCTGAGGTTCAAATGTTTTATGAACTACCTCCAATTAGGCATGACCATGATATTTTTACTGGATAAATTGATACGAGAGAAATAAGATAGAAAGCAACTCCAATTTAAGAAGCTTGTCCTAAACTTTTTTGAAAGATAAAGCAGAAATGTTCGACATATTCACAGAACTGTACACATATCACATTTACTTATTGCGAGAGAGATGACTGTATTTGTATATTTTCACCGAGTCCATACGACATTCAGTTTTACGATGCTCCATGTTAAACTTTCACTCGACTTTCACTTTTAAACAGCTTTTATCGCAGTGAAAGTCAATTGGAAATATTATGGAAAAATTAGTGTGATGTTTTTTTGTGAGGTGATGTGGCAAACCTAAATTGTTAGGTCAGTGACAAATAAAAGTCATTTCTCTCTTAGGATAAGAATGTAAAGAAAAATGTCATTAAAACACGGAGAAAATAAGGATACTTTAGGAAAAGTAAGTAAAAAAAGAAAAAGGGCCAAAACAGATATAAATCTGGGAGTTATTATTAGTCATGGATTTTAGAATAATGAGAAACAAAGCATCATTTCTTACTTTTTTTTTTACATTTTTCATGCTCCAATAATGATTATTAATTTTACGTATATAGTACGAGCTATACATATATATGTTTGGGGTAAGTGTATGTAAATATACATAAAGCATACCATAAGCATACATTATTTGACAGACCTTTGGGCCGTGCTTCTTGACCGGTTACTACTGGATGATCTTCCGTTTCGGTTATTTCCACCATGCTGACCAACTCGCCCCTGAATTGTAAAACAGAAAAAACCGTTTTAAGGCTTGGAATAATCGCGTAGATTGTCTTTGATGCATAATAATTGCTTACACCATTCATCAGGCTTAAATACTATATTATCCTATTCAAAGATTATTATCTTACTCTCCTGCTGCTGTTTGCTGATTCTTTAGAACTGGATGAATATCCGGTATCCTGTCTGCATTGCACTTGGTATCTGTCACTGCTGGCAGCAGAGCTACGACTTCCAGAAATCTTGTAAACACCTGGATTTTCGCTCATTCTGAAATATAATTAAACAATAAAATACAAATAGTGATATCATATAGGTTATTATAAATTTATACTTATTTCTTTCGTGTATCTACAATATAATTAATTGTAAAAATATACATCTACATAATGTGAATAGGTACCTTATTATTTTCCGGTTTCCCGTTCTGGGAATTTCACTTGCAATGGATACATCATCATTAACAATATCGGAATCTTCCTGAGATTCGTTTTCATTTGCACCGGACAAAACAGAACCAGAAACGCCCATTTCTAAATCATCTTCAAATATTTTATCCACATCATATAATTCGGCTTCGCCTTCATTTTCGCATAGATTTCTAAGATTTCCTGTCGACAAAGATTTCCGTCTTCCACTCTACAAGGCAAGCAGAATTGTCACACACAAACATTTGAGTACTTTCGTAAATTGATACAAAGAATTGCAATGACTTAACAAGTGGTTCTCAGAGGGAAATATTGTTTAATATGAATATATTCAAATGTCTTACTCTTGGGTTGTCTTTCCTTGAAGATTCCGGTCGGACATTTTGAGAAGAGATTGAGTCTTGAGATCTATGTTTTTTTGTTTTACTTGGTCCAGCCGAATCTGCAAAATATTTGCAGAAATAGCATTTCAATTCCCAATAAATATTCTAGAATCAACGCATTCATTAATTCGCTAATTAGAGGTTTGAAGGTGATTATAAAGAGACGTACTCGACTTTCTAGAACTTTTAGATCTGCCCTTGGAGTCAGCAGGTCCAATGTACGCTGCTCTTTCTACAGCTTTGGCCAGATTTCCTGATACAGAAGATTTCATTTGTTTCGAAATTTCCTTTTTCTTTTCCATTTGAACGACAAACAGTCGATAAAATTGTAAAATGATCACAAGTGTGTTTTTGCAAGTGAAGAAAATGTTCATGTAGCTGATAATTTTGTAGTAAGTTATAAGCAGCATACGGAAAATCAAAAACGGGGCATCCTGAAATCCCAGAATAACAATAATGATAACAATGATACATAAAATGTTTTTTACAACTCGATTTAACATTTAACATAATTTCTTCCATTGTACATCGCGCGTAGGCGTAGGCTTGTTTCACCAATCACTTTGCCTGAGATATCCATTCAAGGCTATTAGCTTAGCCTAAATTTATTTTTCATTATTTACAAGAAAGCAAAAATTATTCATATGAATCATAGGTAATTCTCCAACTGATTAGACTTTATAGCCCTTGGCCTAAGGCTATGAAATACAATAGGACTTCCATTAACAGTAAGTTTAAGGTAAAAATTAAAACAAGAAATGAAGATACACAATTGTTACAAGAGGAGAAGGAGGAAGTACCTGAAGAATAATATTAATTAGAATTCCCCACACATCAATCGAGCAGCAAACTTCTTTAACTTTGATGATACCATTGACGATTTTAGTTTTGGGTGTCTCGATTTCACTCGTTATTCGAAACTTTCGAGCCTTCGTGGCTGTGAGCACAAATGTGAATTGAAGAAGACTCCACGACCAAATGGACAGTATCAGGAGACAGAGAATTCTTTGCGACGAGATTTTGTCATCCTAATGAAACAGTTATTTAGCAACTTAAAATTGGTGTAACACTGTCGCTCATGGCCCCATACTTAAGAATCAATCCCGTTTTTTAGCCCACACATATCATTGGCTTCTAATTAAAGCTGTTAACTAATAAATAGAAACTGGTGTACTTTGAACGAGTCGAAAAATTCAATGATGTCCGCAGCGGTTCCAATGTAAACCAAAAGAAGTTGAGATAACTGATCTCGAGTGAGTCCTCCTTTCGGTAACATCCACCTACCGATAATAAGAATCAGCATAAGGAGTTGTTCAATCACTGTTGCCCATGTTTCCGCATCGAATTGTAATTCCTCGGGAATGTTGATTTCCATCTGAAAAGTTACATATCCTACATTCAGATTTTGTCAAAGATATGGTCTCCCTATAACTGTCACCCATCAACCAAGTTGGACTAACTACAAATACTATAAACATATAATAAAACAACAGTTTCTGATACTACACTATTTCTATACAATATAAAATAAAAGTATTTCAAACAATACCTAACCATTGTAAGCATTCATGGCAGAAAGAAGTATAAAATCAAAACAAAAGTACAGGTTAACGGTAACAGAGCACATTTCAACGATTTCGCTATACTTTTACGTGGTCTAGATATAGTTACTTCACATAAATGAGTCATAGTCATTAACCATGTTTACCATCTCATAGCCAGTAACACTTATAGCAGATACACGAGATACTGATCTTAATAAAGTTGTATCGATTTTTAATAAACCTTACAGGATCGATAGACAATAATAGTAGTTGAATGAAGTATATACTTCTGTATATTATATCAGAAGTGCACCCGTGAGACCCTTTGCCCAATGTGTCATGTATGGAGTACGGTTTCAAATAATTTCCCCTGTTGTCTAAAGAATA
>JAAAYG020057690.1:0-16210 GCA_009936455.2 Tomocerus minor
CGAATTCAGGCACAGCATCTCAACATGATTCTGTTGAGAGGAAAAAACACCAACAGGAACATGTTGGTAAACTTTCGATCGGGTATGAAAAAAATGAAACATTAACTGTGGGAGAGACTTTTTGTGTAGTGAGTCCGTTTATTAACCCTCATTTTTCTAAGATATAAATAGTACTGCAGTTTTTAACATGGCTACATTTGTAGCCACATTTATCGCAATATCATTGGCCGAGAGCGTAATTCGATTAGGCAAAACCACGCCAAAACTGTGCAGGGTGGATAGAGTAGCTCCAAAGAGTAGCGTGTATTCACATACATGCGTTGGTAGGCCTTGTATTACAAAACCCTGTGTGGCTACAATTGTAGCCAACTTAGAATCTAACATCGTTTTTCGAGATTTTGCTTTAGTTTTTATTCTGTAATAACGTGTAGGATGGTCCTACTAACATGCCAGAAGTACTAAAAGAAAGAGGGATTAATTCTCCAACTATATATAAATCCCCGAGGTTAAATTGTGGCTACTTTCCGAGGCGCAGAATTTCAAATGCAATTGGCTACATTTGTAGCCATCTTAGGCATTCTAGGGTTAAGAGGGAACTTTGTTTCCTCTTTATGGAAATGTTGAACTCTGTCTGTCTGTCTGTCTGTCTGTCTGTCCTGCGTGTGTCCTCTTATAATTTTCTACACACTGATCAGGCCATACACTACAGCCACGAACGGTTAAAAATTCTCTCAAGTTACTAGAAATTCACCAGGCTATACATTAAAGCTATGAACGGTTGAACGTACGTAACATTCTTTATCGCTGGCACAGCCTACAAAGAAAAACCTCAAGCATTTTCCTCATTCTTCGATACTTGCCATAACACTTACACTCGCACTATACTACGCCTCCCTATAACTTCCTCACTCACTCGTTAGTCTTGAACGAACACGACTCACTTTAACATCATTCATCTTTCAAAAAAATAATTGTTCCCTCTTAGTTATTCCGTTTAATACGGTTTATTAAGAAGGAACTTTAGTTCCCTTCTTTATAGGAATGTTGTACTCTGTCTGTGTGTGTGTGTGTGTCCTCTTATAATTTTCTACACACTGATCAGGCCATGCATCACAGCCACGAACGGTTAAAAATTCTCCCAAGTTACGAGGCATTGTACATCCCAATGTGATTCTACAGGGAATAAAATCCAAGCAAATTACCTTTGAAAATTTGCTTGGATTTCATTCACTCTAGATTACACCTAACACGCTAACGTCATTTTTCCAAGCAATTGCTTGGATTGCATTCACTCTAGAATCACAGTAGGATTCAGGTCATGACTCCCTATAGCTATCCTTATCGCTCACTGAATTCAGTGTCATTCTTGTCAACCTATACTCGAGTCATTTCCTCCAACTTTAACGTCGTTCGCAAGTTCCTTCTTAGTTATTCCGTTTAATCGGTTTATTTTGGATTTGGTTAGGTTCGTCCAAGCCCCCAAACGTTTTGCAAGCATGGACAAAAAATGAGGGTAGGGAATTTTAGCTTTGTCGAACGAAAGCCATAAAATTGAATGACTAAATGACTTCGGGATTGAAGGACATTTATCGTCTGAATATCATTTCAAGGTTTTGTGTATGTATTTACGATTGACAGTTGAAGTTAACTTAGTATTGTATTAAATAATATTTAAGCGTTTTGTCAGTAGTATTCCTAGTACTTCGGTACGTTATTTGAGTTCATACGAAATTTGGTTCTTTCGTATTAATCAAGAATTTGTTATGGTACTTAAGTATATTATAGGTAAAATGTTTAGCGAAAGTCCATCAGTTGTATTTTTGTTGCTCAAAGCTATTTTTATTTTAGATTTCGGTTGCTTAGCTCAAGACTGAAACTCAGTGGTATTTATGTTGATGGTTTCCTTAGCTAGGTACATACATTTCATAGATGTATCCATGGGCTCCTTCAAGCCATCCGACCGACACAAACATTTATAATCAATAATTTCATCCGTTACCATATAGTGCATTGTCTCTAGAATCGCATTGCGGAACGTGATGCCGAACGCGAACGTCAGTCGGTCGGATGGGTTGTAGAACCAAAAACAGGACCTACAAGCCATCCGACCGACTCGAGTCGGTCGGATGGCGAACAGTACCAGAAATCTATGCAAAAGTCACCCAACAGTCGAATCAAATTTTGGAAACGATGAGTTTGGAAAATGGTATGTTGTTGATTTCAAATATGAAATCCATTTAGGGCCACACTAAACTGATATAGGGAGCAAGGGGTAACAGTACTATATCGGTGACACTAAATACTGCACAAAAAATCTGCAAAAGTTGTCTTTGAGGTAATTCATTATGCAGATTTCTAATATGAAATCCATTTAGTACATTCAACCAATATAGCAACATGGGGTAACAGCAATATACTGACCATACATGGCCAAGAGGGTATGTGAGGGTATATATGAGGGGTTTGAAGGGGTACGGAGGGCCAGAGAGGGGGTAACGAAATCAGTTCAGTGCCTTCGGCACTGAACAGATTTAGTCACCCCTCCCTGCCCCCGTCAGCTTTTAGAGGCAGAAGGAAGTTAGTTGTTGAGGCAGAGCGGTTTAATGAAAATATAAAGTATTTCCACACCAATAAAAGAGCTGTTAAATCCCAAAATTTTGTTTCGCTTTGCGCAAATATAATATAAATTCACATCAATAAAAGATGTTTTAAATCCTAAATTTTTCTTTAGCTTTACGCGCAAATATAAAATAAATGCGCATCAATAAAAGATCTTTTAAATCCTATTTTTTTCTTGCGCTTCGCGCAAATGTAAAGTATTTTTGCATCAATAAGAGATCTGTTAAATCTTAAATTTTTCTTGCGCTTCGCGCAAATATAAAGTATTTTTACATCAATAGAAGATCCATATTGCTCGGCTATAGTCGGCCAATGGGCCGAAGGCCCATTGGCAGGCTCGGTAAAGGGTTAGGGAGTGGTCTCCAAATTGTGTTAAAAGAGGGGTCTGGAGCCCATGCCTCTTGGCCATGTATGACACTGACGACACAGAACATAATACAAAAACTCTGTAAAGGGTTTTCGGGTAATTTATCATGCTGATTTCAAATATGAAATCCACATAGGTCTACTGATACTACAGAAGCAAAGGGTAACAGCACTATATCGGCTAAAGTAAGCATTGCAGAAAAATCTGTAAAGTTGTACTTTGGGGTTATTCATTATGTAGATTTCAAATATGAAATCCATTTAGGGCCGCACAAAACCGATATAGTGGCTAGGGGTAACATCACTGTATCAGCAAAACTAAATATTTTACAAAAAATCTTTAAAAATGCGTACTGAGGTAATTCATTATGCAGATTTTTGTAAAATGTTTAGTGCCACTGATACAGTGGTGATACCCTTTGCCACTATATACATTTTGTGTTAAAAATACTACATAAATAGTATCGCAGACAGGGTTGTATATTGTCCGAATGAAATTAAGTTTTTAATTTCATCCATCCAGCTGGATGAAATTGAAGTGGAAGAAACATAATTTATTCATAGTACTAATAGACTCTTAAGCAGCGATGTTTCAATGTAAAGCTCATTCATTCATACATCTAATCTAAGGAAACAAATTGTTATGAGAAATCAATAATACTCCATGATCAGGTTTGTGTGTAAAATGTTTAAATAGATAATAGATTTAAAATCTAACATCCAAATACAAAATCTAGACAAGAGTGGAATCGCTATAATAGTCAAGAGATAAGTTCATGTAAGACAAACAATAAATTACAACAGTTAGTAGTTTAACAAATGTTTTTCCACACACTAAAATCATTGCCTAGTTAAAATCTCAACAATTGCAGTCGATATCAACAATTGCATATCGACTGCAATTGTTGAAATTATGATTAGTGAAAGTAATATTCGAAATTTTATCTTTATACTAACTACTTCTTCACCCATTGTATCTCAAGCATGCCTTCCTCACCGAACTTGCCGTTCTTACTCAGTTCAAATTTAATGAGTATTTAATGACTATTCCTTACTCTAAACTTTACTTTAAATTTCAATGATTTCAAGAGCCCCACAATTTTCGGCAATTTAACATTTTTACAAACTCATTCAATCAATCTCAGCGTTTGTAATTGTCATCCATAGCTCCATGTTTCAATTTTTGTTAATTCAATATCTTAATATTCAATATTGTAAAATATCTGGCTTTCATCGTAAAAAGTCGTTCGTTTCAAGATTAGCTTGAACTCTATAGCTGTCAAAACTGATGTCAATTTATGGTAAAGGCAGCTGTTACAGGAAGAACAAAGACAAAACTGTTTTTTCCTTCCAACAGTAATGTTATTGCCGTTACAGTAGATGTATTTCTGAAAGTTGTAGTTTTTAACTTCAACAAAATTTATCTCATCCTTATCGTGTCTAGAATGACATTTTCCTAAACAGTAGTATTTGAGAAACATTAGTACAAGCCATCGCATGGTCACAGTCCTGTGAAGGAGATTGTGTATATCACGTTTCGTAGTTCAGTACATTTCCGTTTTTTCCGAGTCGTAGTGTCACTCATTGCAACTTGCAGACAGGATGGCACGATTACTACATGCAAAGGGTAGTGGGATGAGATGTAGAATTAGAACAATTGAAATGATTTAAGCTCCTGCTCTCACACGATTCCGTCTCAGCGCTTGTACAGTCTCAAAGTAGGGATTTGATAAGACATCTAATAAGGGATGTTGCCCTTCCTCATTAGATGGGTGTCTTTGAGGACGGGGAATCCTTCTCATTTGTTTTCTGCGAGCCAGTAGTTGTAGGCTCTTACGACAAGGCCACGTAAGGTACCACGATATTGTCATACATACTCGGGTCAAGTAAATACATAACATGATCATTGTAGACAATATGATTCCAACGGTACATATAATAATGTAATGGTATTTGTCGTAGTAGGAAACATTTGTCCATCTTGCTAGGCAAAAGTGACAGTTCAATAGTTCATACACGGATCTTTCCTTGAACGTGGGAATGTCATGATATTGGTACGATATTTCAATGTGGATTGCTCCGGATACCGTGAGCATGTTTGATTACATTTGAATATGCGTAATTGGGGTAGTAGGGATTTGTGAGTCAAATTTGTTTTGGTACCCTGTATTGTACACTCATCATACGGGTATTCTCCGTGAACTTAGTTATAATCTTCTCGTTTCACGTATATTTCCATTGTACCCCAACACTGCGGAATCCCATCTCCTGATTTTGTGTGAATTCTGTTATAACGATAGTCATCGATGTTAGCACCCGATGAATTTCGGTAAGCGCCGCAGGGACCGTCATAATGGCATTTGCTATTGCAGTGTATGATCTCGTTGCCAAAGTCAGTGTTGGAGTAGTTGTAGTATTAGGCCCGTATTACGAACTTCGTGTTAAGTTGAGAGGGCTACTCAAGGTGACCAAAATACATGGAAACTGTTTGATTGGCCTGGTGAATAGCTTCAGGTGATGTCATAATGATAATCAGGGGGAACAATTGCGTTCTAGAATGTGTTTGCATTGTAGCCGATTTGGTGCACTTCCTTATAGGAGGAGAACCGGGAGGTTTATTTCTTCTAGTTCCGGGTGAGGTCCTTGCAGTTGACTGTCTGAAATCTGTTCCCGTTGTGTATAAAATACGTCCTTTGATGTCGGGGAGGTGTCCCGCCACCAGGTGAAGGAGACCGTGGGGGAGGAGTCGCTTCACCAGGTGAGGGTGTCCGAGGTGGTAGAATTGCTGCACCAGGGGAGGGAGCCCGAGATGGTGGAAGGGGGGGGGGTCATTCCGCTAGGTGACGGAGTCTGCGAGGGAAGCGGACTAGTTTCGCTAGGTGAGGGAATCCGCGAGGGGGGCGGATGACCTTCGCTAGGCGAGGGAATGGGGGGGGGGGCGGAGGAGCTTCGGAAGGCTAGCGAGTTCGCGAGGAGGTTGGAGATGAATCCCACTGCTGTCGTTGTTGCGGTTGTACAGCCATGAGTCCAAGAAGGAAATGCTACTACTGAATCAAACTACCCGAAATATCCTTGGATTTCGTCAATGCTGGAGACGCAAAAGCCGTTTAGACAGTGGTCCAGAAAATATGTCCGAAAATCTCACAACAACGGTATCATTCTACACTGTGTACACCGTAGGTATGTGGACACTGGCAGAAAAAGTGAGCGGATTTGATATTATTACACGGTTGCTCGGGATTCGGATTATTTTCACTGTTAATACAACAATAAAAACCACCATGTATCCGTGAAATGTCCTTATGGAGACGACGTAGACAGCCAATGCAAATATAGGTTTCAATGGGGATGGGAAAGGTTTGGTCACTTCGATGGCGGTTGGGCTTGATGTGTGTTGTAGTGGGCTTGAGTTGCGTGTGAAAACAATTTGTGTGGACGGCCATACTGTATTTGGGTTTAAATAGAAAAGTGACATGCAGTGAATTAAAGTATAGACAGTGTTGTTCTGTTGCTAGAATTGACTTATTTATTAAAGTCCATATTGCTCAGTATTTATACATAAATTCAATGAAACATTGTTGTAATTCCATTACCCAATAACATCTTCTTAAGATGGAAGAATAAACTGGTTGAGCTTATTTAACTACATATAATATATTCATTGAATACGGATGGAGTATGTACACTTAATACTTAGTGGAAGAAATAAGATTGACATGACCCATATTTGTTACACTAGGAATTAAAAGTATATACCTACACACAAATGCCGGAATAAAAAAATCTATGACTACATGTCTATAATATCATCTTTACATTCTAAGGATGATTCAGATACCAATTCAGATACCGAATAAGATAATTTAGAATCTGATATCTGTCCTGCCCGCCTCTATTTTCTTGAGTGGCCTTCGCCATGTTTGCTGTAGTCTCGTGTTCCTCTGTTGACTAATGTCGTGTATTTAATTTCTTTCTAGGCACCTCATAATCGAAACCATTGCCTTCTTGAACCTGTTCCAAAATAAGTTCGTGCATGGGTGTATTGTCGTCCCAATATTATCACGCTTTTTTTTATATATAATCAAGGCTTATACGTACAAGCATAGGGTTGCTTACTGTGAACGTAGTCTGATCCTATGTTTCATCAACGTAAACGAGGTCTTCGTCGTCGAAGTCAGAATCGCTGTCGAATCGCTGTCGGTCCTGACTTGTGCTAGGATTAGCAAGATTTACACCTCGTTACCCATTCTGTATGTATATCAGTGTCAGTTGACGTGAGTCCCTGGAGGCGGCAGAGGCCGCTGTAGTGTACCCATCCAATGGATATGTGTCGGTTGCCTGGAATGGACGCGTAGCTTGGATTGATGACAAGGAGGACGAGATTGTTGTCGTACATATCCTACTGTATTCTCAAAGAAATCAACACAATCTTGACATGACGGAATTGCGTTTATTGCGAGACTTTTGTTACGTAACTGTTGTTACTTATTAATAACTAAAGTATCGTAACGTCTTCTTGTCCAACTTGCTGAGGACTAAATGTAGGTACAATACCACCACTTCTATAGCTAGGGTGGCAGCTAAGAAAACCAACTGTTCACGGGTTGTGCGGTAGACAGTAATAACGCGAATAGCCACCTTTTATTTGATGAGCTAAGTTTGGAAGGTCCAAGGTATTGTGAGCCCCACATGGCCATTCATAAGGGCATTATACAATGCTGTAGCCGTTGCTAAAACTAATATTGGATTTGTGGTGGCTTCAAAATGGTGGTAACATAAACGTCCATGTTCTGTTATCATAGTAGTTAACTCCTTAACTTTTGGTAATAAAATATCAACTTGTGATTTGTGACAATAGCGTAACAGGGTTTGTTGCTCTATAAATTGTTATAAGATGTATAAGATGTAATGCAATTTTACGGGGTGTCACTTGAGATGCTATGGAATTGGTGCTAAGTAAATAAAAGAGCAGAGTGACACTCTTATTAGCTTTCCGTTAACAACTAGATGTTGTCTTTTATTTTACATTTATTTATACAGTTATTGCCAAGTTCATGGCATTGATTGTTTTTACAAGAATTGAAAGGTACTTTACAATAAATTTAATACTTATGTCTTAGAGAATACAGATACAATTACAGTTACTTAGGTAGTCATTGAATCTATCTACTTGCGTACAACGCAACATAAAAAACATTAAAGTACCTACTTACAAGGCCTAACCATAAAGTGTGTATACTACGTCATATCAAATACATAATGTAATTGAAGTAATGAGTTGAGTAGGAAGAGTAGAACGAAAGCAAAAGCAAACCTGCTTGTGGACAAGAACGAAATTGAAACGGTAGAACTAAAGGCAAAGAGAATGGAACGGAAGACGAGAGTGGAGTCAAGGCCTAACCACTACTCGTGTTGTAATACCTATATGTTATTCACTCTATAGTGAATCACAAATCACTCCCTCGCCTTGGATTGCACGGAATTCAAATAGCACTGCCATTTTCATTTTCTTCCGATTCGGATCTCCGAGGGTAGTCAGTATTTAATCGTGGCACTCTTCGGATGAATTCTTGTGTCATTGTTCTTTGTAGTTTGAACTCACGAAGTTCGTCTAATTCTTCTCGCTGTCTCTTCAACTGAAATTCAGCTATACGTAGTTGACTTTTTGCTACATTAAGTTCACTCATTGTCGTTTCGTGCTTAGCCTCGGCAATTTGCACCTTGTGATAATTATTCATTGCTTCGTGGTCTGCATCAGCTACAAGTTTCTCCTGTCTTAGACATCTCTGCTCCAATACGGTGATAAGCCGGATTTGCTCACGTCTTACATTATTGACATGAACAATTCGGCCTTCAATGGCTTGTAGCACTTTCACCAACATTTTTGTAATTGTCATTGACACAGGTGGTTCGTCTAAATTGTTGTGATTAAAATTTATCACATCAGGACTTGGAGGCGATGAATGTTCAGACTCTGATGATGAATTTTCTGCATTGTTAGAATTATTTTCTGATTGCTCTGATTCCTCACTGCTTGTTGAGACAGGGCTAGTAGGCGTGTAGTAAGGAGAATTTGAAGATTGTTGTTCCTCCTCTTCTGTGATATCGTGGCAACTGGACTCAGTATCCATGTCAGATGGATTAGGTGAATAATTTGCGTACTCTGCTCCCCAACTTGGAGAGTAATTGTCAAAATTAACTTCCCATGGTTCACGAATAGGTTGTGGCTCAGTTCCCATGGCAGAATACCATGCTGCTCTGGCTTCCAAAAAACCTTCTCTTGCTTCACAGGGTGGTGACTGTGTAATCTCCCTATCGGCAATTTGTTCCCGAGCGTGATTAGAATCGTCTGAGGAGTATTCGGACTTAGCGTCCCAAACAATTCCTATGCCAAGATTCGGGCATCGAACTGAGTCATGACCATTTACGCACTCGCTATTTACACCTCGACGGGGAGGTGATGTGCACATGGAAATATCACTGTTCACTCATTCTTCGGACTCATCTTCAGAAAAGTGTGTTAAACCTGAGTCATAGTCGGCTACAAGCACTGGTTGAATATCAATTGGATATGACATGGTGAGTGTTGACTTTAAAACTTTTTACAATTAATAATTTGTTTGTTACTTAACAAATGTTGGATAACAAGTGAAACTCATTAAAACTACCTACTTATTTATGTGGAGTTAAAAAGTGAATGGAGCTAGGATTACATTATTATTATTACATATGTTTATACTACTTATTCCTTATATAATAAGGTCAGTTGTGGCTACGCAACCACAGATGTTTTCAGTAGGTCATTACTACAGTACTTTCTTTACAATAGCCTTCGCACTGGCGGCCACTATTACAGCAAGTAACAATAGTATACATATTAATATGATAATCACCTTAAGTTTATAAGACATATCTAAACCCATCCATGAGAACAGATTAAGTGTAGGCCAAGTCCATGTGGCTGATTCCACAGGTAGTTTGTATATTCAACTTTTCCCTTCCGTCCTTACATCATTGTCTGCCAAATACTGCAATTCCCCCTTAATTTCAAGTGGTATTTCGTATTTTGAGCATTTGAAAACGCATTTAAGGTCTACATGACTTTGATTGTGATGTGATATTTTTTGAATTGTAGGTCAATGAAAATTGGAGCAAAAAATCCAATGGTGGGACATTCTAAAGATGCTAATGTCTTAACACTTTCAGCCTTTGCTTCCAATATTAAAGTTGATCCCCCTAGGCATGAATGACATCCGGTTAACAATATTATCTCCGCTTCGCATTTTGAGTCATCGATTTGTTTCGTAATCTGTAAATGCTGAGTAGATACTTGTATTTCCAACAATGTGTCAATATTTGATTCAAAAATCATGTGGGGTTAAGGTTTCATCACCTAATGCTAATGGTAGCTGATTTGTTTTAATAATTCGGGAAGGATCAATTAACTGTGATATACATCATACTCCAAAATCGTCGGAAATTGTTCGTATGATATTTGTGCGTGCAAAACAAGATCCATTTAGAGTTTTGGCAGCTTCTATGCTGTCACACTGGATTTCACCTAATTTATTTTGGGTTATTTCCTCCCGCTTGTTGCAGGGGGACAAGGCAGCCACCTTTCCCTTGCTTATAATGCATTCATCCAACACCGGGTTGTATGGAATCGTTTCTGATATTAGGCTGAAATCTACGTTTTTAATTGTGGTTGTTTTTCCAGCATGAAGTGTAATCATCTTCTTTTCAGACTCTTGTCCAAGATGCAAATTTATTTCCACATGTGAGGAATAGTGCCATTCTGGACAATTGTAGACTGAAAATACTTCATTTGTAGGATTGTGTAGTGCAGCTCGTGCATATAGACAATCTGACACAAATGGCCAAAATCAAAAATGTGCTCTCGTGTTTTGGCAATAACTCCATCTTAGGTTTGGTTGTGTGTCCTTAAATTCCTTCAGGGTACCATTAAGTCCGAATTCTAAAAATTTCAGTCCGTGACATTCGGCTGTTGCGTACAAATTATAACAATGTAAAGAACTTTGACATTTTGCTACTGCACGGGGTACATACTACAGCAGTTCCTTCTGGCATTGTAACGCAACCAACCTGGTTTCTATCGTAATCGTTCCGAGGTGTTTATTTTTAGAATCTTCAATCTTTAGGCAAGCTGTCTGTCCTAATGGAGATAATGCCAATCTTGTATCCATCCGTATTGAGCAGACTGACTTCTTGCCGCCATTGTAGTGACATTCGTGTGTGGCAGCAGAAATAGTTGCTACATTTTCACATGTTAACGCTCCACATGCTATGGCAAATAGAATTCCTAAGATTGAGATGTTTGCTCCTGGTAAATAACCACTCCTAGTCCGTCTAGGGCTTCTTCGACGTGTGTTTTGTTTTGTATGGATTTGGATTTAATTCCAAGAGTGGAAATCCACTCTCCTCGTCCTGGAAATTACGAGCCTTTTTGTTCCTTTTTTGAGTGATGCAACGAATGCATATGCGAAATGGCCATGTTAACCATAGGGTCAAAGTCATGATGATTCTGGTTACATATATTAGGACCATAAGCAGTATGCTAACAATTGACTAACCTACAATTGACAGAATAATCCATTGCGTCGTATTGTAGCATGAAAAATTTGCCCATCGATCGTAACAATAGTTACATTCGATTAGCTGGCACACTGGTATTCTTGGACATGTTATTTCAGAAGTTGTAGGAGAGTCAAAGTCTGCAAACCAGATTTCTACATAAATAGATCCTGAAGTTGCCAACATATGTTTCGTCAGTTTTAGTTCTGTTTCCGATGAAGCTGGCTTTATCGAGACAAATGCCGGGTTTCTCGATGCTTTGATGTGTTTTGCTGTGACAGCTGTAGTTGTCACTCGAATTCCCCATTGTTTACATTCGATGTTACAATTGATACATGGATAACGTTATGGAGTCCGACTTAAGTCTTCTTTTCTCACAGGTACATGTATCATTCCCCAGCATTCAGGATATAACTCTCCTTCTTAAATCTTTAACTTGTGCATTACACTCGTCTTCTTTGTAGTGCAAGAACAAGATTCTCGTATTGAGTTGACGCATGAAAAATGCTCACAGAAGAATTTATCTCCGTTACATCCTCCTCTTCTGAAATCCTTATTCGCACATTCTCCATCGCGTTTATAAACTTGGAAATTTGTCCGATTTATTTTTTGCTGGAGATTTGATGTAAAGACTGGATACAGGCGTCCTTGGTTATTGATTATCGGTACTGATTGGAATTCTTCGGAAAAATGCCGACAGCGTTTTAAAGTGTAGTCTCCTACTGCACAATAAGGTGACTTTATCTCCGCCAATGATAGGAAAGAGAGATTTGTCGTTTTATTGGGGCGTTGGCATTCTATTTGATCCAATGTCTCATCCTTGAATTCTTCACACTCTGCGCCTTCTGCTTGTATGCAGCCTGAAGCATCTGAACTTATCATATTCCCTGGAGAGCATGATATTTCTTGATAACAGACAGTTCTATTTGTTTCTACATGCAGCCATGACGCTCTTCGTGTACAATCATGTACTTCATTGTGAGATACACTTGTGCTTTCGCAAATGGGCATCCATTCTTTTAGATTGGGCGATTTCTCGTATTGTGCTGATGTTGTACAGCACATCGCCAATAACAATATTATAGATATTGTGGGCTTTTTTGTCGACAATATAACTGGTTTATTTTGTGTCGTCGACAAGTCGCTCCCACGCCATGAGACAGTGCGTCTCATAGAACTCCCTAGAAGCTGTGGAAGGCGGAACGGAACGGTAGTTTTTGTTAGTGACAGCATAAATGAGTACACGTGAGAGTGGTTTATCCATTGCAGATCCAAGTTTTCCCCAAATTCCCAGAGCTGAAGGTGTGACGAATGCAAAAGTCACAATCCAAAAGTTTCATTACTCGTGAATTGTCATAGAATTGCTGATAATGGAAATGGTAGACAATTTTGATCAGCCGATTGATCGTAATTGCGACGATGTTGTTTATGGAGCAGATCAGGTTCCCATATAGCATAAACGCATAAATCTTGCACATCCAATCCTGAAGTGGTTGACTCTGCTGATGCTGTCGTATAGCTATTAAAGGTAGCGTGATTGTACTAAATAGCAAGTCTGACATACTTAGACTGGCTATGTGCCAGTTGACATTGTTTCGTCGTAATTTGTGATTGGCACATATCGCAGCTATCGTGAACATATTTCCAAAAGTCCCAAATACTGCAAACATTGTAGCGATGATTGACAGCATTGATGCCAATGCGAAAGCATGCAAACTGATTGCTGGTGGTCCAGTGGCAGTTATTTTGGAAAAGTCGGTGCTATTTGCATTGGCTGATCCTCCATGGGCTGATACTAAGTATATAAGTGTAAGTATCCACTGCCATGGTGTTGGCATTCTGAATCCTATTTTAAGTGCCGGATTGACGTGGTGGGCACTAGAATCAGGTTTGTTCAATCGGCAGTTTTGCTAATTAGACAATTGGCCGTCTTTGCTTTTCTTTCTCATTTCACCATTTTTGAGTTTCTCGTACATACCTTCAGTTTCCACGGTGGCGGCGCGAACTAAAACGTCAGCTCCTGGGTGAACGTTAGTAGCACATCCAATATGCCATTGCATTGGCAAGGAGTCGTCTTCCATCATTAAGACGACATCTCCTATTTTCAAATTTTCTTCGGGAGTTTGCTATTTATTTCTTTTTTGCAATCCGGTGACGTATTCTTTTTCCCATCGTTGCCAAAACTCTTGTGATAGGCGTTGGATCAATTGATAACGATTCAAACGATTTAGTTTGATATTAGTCAATTGTCTCTCTGGAAATGTTGTCAAAACCGCCTATTAGAAAATGGGCAGGAGTCAATACTTCCTTATCTCTTGGATCCTCCGACATAGCTGTCAAGGGTCTTGAATTAACCATCGCCTCAGCGTTAAAAAGGACGGTTTCAAACTCCTCCCTCGTGTATGCATTGTCTGATGTTATTTGTTTCAAATAGTTTTTTACTAATTTGACGCAAATTTCCCAGACTCCTCCTTGATGGGGGGCTTTAGGTGGGTTAAAGTTCCAGACAATTTTTTCCAGATTCATACTGGGAAGAATTTTATCCGAACATCCTTGCATCTCCTTAATTTCATTTTGTAGAGCATTGTTCGCGCCTACAAAATTTAGTCCGTTGTCCGAAAACATCTGTAGGGGTTTTCCACGTCTTGACATAAAACGTCTGAATGCCAGTAAAAAACCTTCATGACTGAGGGAGGAGACTATTTCCAAGTGGATTGCTCTTGTAGCCATACAAGTGAATAAGCAGATCCAGACCTTGTACGTTCATTTTCTGCCGGTCATTGGCCTTATTTGGTAGGGACCGGCTATATCAACACCAGTGGTGATAAATGGTCGTGACATAGTGACTCGACTGCTTGGTAATTGTCCCATTAACTGATTTGTCGGTTGGGCATGATACCGATAACAATAATTTGTCAATAATATATTTAATAATTTTGGGCGCTTGTGGAATCCAGAACGTATGTCGTATGTGAGCGGCAACTGTTAGCTTGCCGGCATGGGCTAAAGTATAATGCACATGCATTATATATGCTCTTACTAGCGGATGATTTCCTTACAAGAATATTTGATTCCTTGCGTGTTCAGGTAAATCTTGAGCATTGTTTAATCGTCCACCAACTCTGAAAAATCCTTCAGCATCCTTGTAAAGGTTGAGATTTTTGAATGCTTTTAATTGCCGTACTTCATTCACGGCTCTGAGGTCCTCAAAAGCATATGAAAACTGTTCTTGCTGAATTAATCTGGCTATGATTTTCTCCGTGGATGTTAACTCCATCGGAGTATATAGCTTAATAGCCTGACCCTTGAAAGTTTTGGCGGAAGCTATTCTGCGAACCAAGGTGAAAGCATGGATTGCTTTTTTCCACGATGATATTTTTGACAAACGTCTTGAAACATAGTGTAAGTCGTACGCTGTAGAATATTCTTTCTTAATTCGCTTGGTTTTTTCAGCTCCAGCAGTGGCCTACCTTTTGTCGAAATTTTTGCTAATTTTTGATTGAGCTCGGGTGGTGACGGCGGATACTTTGGATCTTAGTGATTCTGGTCATTTGGTTCACTTCCAAGAATAGTTGTGGGAATGCGATCAGCCATATGGGAAAGCCAATTGCGGCCTTGCCACCATAATTGATGATTTTCCAATTCTTGGGGGTTTAACCCTCTTGAGGCACAATCAGCTGGATTATCATGTGTGCTTACATGATGCCAATTTTCCTTTTTAGAGATCTGCTGAATTTGGCACACTCTATTTCCCACAAATATTTTATATTTTGCGGGGGACTGTTTTAACCAGTGAAGCGTGATGCTGCTGTCAGTCCAGTAGTGTACTGCATCATAAGTAATGTCCCATATGCTCATGACGTGATCCATTAATTGAGCCAATAAAACTGCTGACTGTAATTCCAGTCGTGGAATTGTCATCGTCTGGATCGGAGCAATTCTCGTTTTTGAGCTGATCATATTGCATAAAATATCTTCGTTCTTCTTGGAGCCTCTGAGATATACTACTGCAACGTAAGCTTTCTCGCTAGCTTCGCAAAATCCGTGTAATTCCCATGACCAAGCTTGATCTTTTTTATAATCTACTTCTTGGGATTCTTATTTTTTCAAGGCTTTGTAACGTTGAAGCAAACAATCTCCATTCGTTTATAAGATGTTCTGGGAGTACTGAGTCCCATGAAATCTGTTTGTCGATCCAAATAGTTTGCTCCAAATAGACTAAAACAGGTGCAAGGAATATGAGTGGGTCGAAAATTTTTGATATGTCAGAAAGGACTACTCTTTTCGTGATTTTCTCTTCTGTGTATTTAGTAAATGGCATGTGGACCTTAAATTTGAAGTGGTCTCTGCCTGGATGCCATTGCAATCCTAATGTTTTGATTCACGCTGTTTCTTCAATAGCAAGTACTGACTTTGTTTCGCGGAGATCCTCTGGAAGTGTCTGGAAGAATTTATCTGAATTGCTACTATATTTTCTGAGTGAGAATTTAGCTGTAGCTAACATCGCTAACATTTCGTCCTTCAAGGCGATAGCGTTCAGCGGTCTCGACACTAAGCATAAAGTCATCGACGTAAAAAGAGCGCGGGATTATTTTTGCTGCTAATGGAAAATTTTCTTTTTCATCTTTTATAG
>JAAAYG020057690.1:16310-38105 GCA_009936455.2 Tomocerus minor
CATAAAGTCATCGACGTAAAAAGAGCGCGGGATTATTTTTGCTGCTAATGGAAAATTTTCTTTTTCATCTTTTATAGCCAATTTTAATAAAGTCCGACAGGCGATGAACGGACATGATGTGAATCCAAAAGGGACACATGTAAAGCGATAGTGTAATAGTGGGTCATTTGGAGTTTTTCTCCAGATGATTCTTGCAAAATCTCTGTCCTCTGGCGCTACTGATATGTAACGGTATATTTTCTCAATATCCCCCGTTCCAGCTATACATTTTAACCTAAACATTGTCATCTGGTCTGCTAGATCAGGTTGAACGGTTGGTCCTGGAGACATAATCTGATTTACAGATTTTCCTGAGTCAGTGACACTTGATCCGTCAAAAACAATGCGCACTTTTGTTGTAGTGCTGGATTCTTTGATTACTGCATGATGAGGGATGTAGTTTACCCTATCTGTGCGATTCAATTTATCTTTTGGCACCAACTCTAGTTGTTTTAAATCCAAATAATCTTGAAGTTGACAGTGATAGTCAGCCGCTAGTATTGGATTTTTCTGTAACGACCGTTCCGTGGAATACCTTCTTTGATATGCAGATTTGATTGATGATCCCAAGGTAGTCGATTGATTTTCGATTCGCCATTTTATTTGATATTGGCCAATGGGAAGACATAGTATTTCTGACATAATGATCTTGCTCGCAATCTGTCAAAATTTTTTTGTTCAGAAGTTCTTCAATTAGCCAAAATTTTTCCATCGAGAATGGAACGGTCAGAGAAGCATTCCTCCCTATTTTCTGTATTTTTCCCATAATAATGTACCCAAGTGCTGTAGCTCTAGCGCTTGGTGTACCTTGGGGACCCTCAACCTTGTGAGAGTACAGGATTTCATCCACGACTATAGTCCCAAGTAACAAATTAATGGGTCCGGGCTGGTCGTATGTCGGATCTGCTGAGCGTAATCCCTTGATATGCTTGAGATTTAATCCATGGATTGGCTCACATGGAATGGTTGATGTGATTTCTGGCATCACATATTCTTCAACCTTAAATGATTTGTGAGGGGGTATTCTTGATGAGATGACAAATCTCGTTATTCCGAGCGATTTGGCTGCACATCCTCCAATACCTGTAAAACATTGATTGCATTTTTCAATGGAGAGATTCAACTCTTGAGTCTTGCGCTCCAAAATCAATCAAGCATCTTCCTGTAGTAACTCTGTCATTATTTTTAACTTGTACTACAGCTGTTGGCAGTAGCCCGGTCCAGACAAGTCATGTTGATTATACAATCCTTTATAGCGTGTTTGCCTAAACATTGTAAACAATGCCTGTTATCATCTAACCAATGTTTTCGATCATGAGGGTTCATGCCCTTATAATTTCTGCAGGATCATATCCCATTATCTCGATCCTGACAAATTGCACAGGGATGTCTCGGTTTAGTCGCTTTCCCTGTTGAGTATGGCTTTATCTCTGTGAGCGTTGTCTTGTAGTGGTCTTGGTCTTGGTCTTGTACTCCCTTTTTTCACGCTTGTGTGCGTTGGTTTCCTACTTGAAGATACTGAAGATTTTCATTTCTTCGTTGTCTTCTTCTTTGAACGACCTTTTTGAGAACTCCGGCTGACATTACTTGCGCCTGAATCTGTTTCATATTCAGTCGTATGTCCCAGTGGTAGTCGCAAACATTTTTCGGGGAGCATTATCTTTTTTCGATGACTGAGCCGGTCCGTTTGATGACGATGAGACTGTGTGGCGGAGTCCCTTTGTCAGTCCCAGTATGCGTGCTTGTTTCTTGAGGAAAGTCATATAGACTTCCAAATGTGGCACGGCATTATCCGGTAAAGACTGATTAAATTCTGTTAAAGTTTGGTTATCTACTCTTGCCGTTAACAAATGGGAGTAGAGAACTTCTGCTTATCTTCTGACCTTGAATTCCTTCGAATTCTTGACCTTCGCTTGAAAGATACAGGAGTGATATACAACACTCTTACAATTATATAACTGTTCCAAGTGCGAGCAACACATACATTGTCGAAACTGAATTGAAAAATAAATTCCGAAAGCCTTTTGCTTAAATATATTAAATTCCTCGATGCCTGTTTGTATAACTTTTGCTTTGCTAGCTAGCAATCCAGCTTGTTTTTCGATTCAATCCAACTTTATTCTTTATTTCGGCATCGGTTAACATATTAATTCGTGGAAAGTTACATTTGATTTATGTTGATGTCGTTAATTTCTGAAGTATCAACAATTAAAGAAAATGGCTGCAACTTGTTCATTCCTTCAGCTATTATAGTTATAATGTTTTCCGCTATAGATTACCGAGAATACATAGCCATTATTTTCATTTCATTATCTCATTCTCCATAATAGCCAGTTTGTAAAGTGCATTTTCTTTTACTTTTCATCTCCTGAATTAAACTTAGCCAGTTCTACGTGAACTAGGTCATGAGGGGGGTTTACAATTTGCTTTTCGTTGTCACAAACTATTATATAACTCGCGGATAAATACCCTGTTTCTGTTTGAATATTTTTCTTTTGTCGTATGTCCAGGCGGTTTCCTACACGGACATATTTTACGCTTTTTTGCGCACTGAGAAAAAACCGGAGGGTTTAAAATCAACAAAACTGACACTTTAACCAAGGCGGAATAAGCTCTTATGTGTCTCTCAGTTTCTTGAGCCAGCAATAGTTGGTTGTGGCGAGTTGTCTGAGAATGAGCTCTGTTCGCTTGAGAAAGCATTCTACGACTTCTTCTTAACTCCACATCCAATTCTTGAATTTGATGTTGGAGGAAAACAGTGTCGGGGCCTTGGCGAGTGGTGAGCTGAGAACGAAGAGACTGACTGTGACTTCGTTCTGCCTTTAACACATCACGGAGCTGCTGGAAATCTCTCCCTGCTTGTTCAAACTTTAACTTGTAGAACTGTGCTGGGTCTTGAGATTCCAAATTGCGTTGAGCTAAGTTGAGCGGTGCAGTGATGCCAGGAAAGAGTTCCCAAGCTGTTAGCAGTGTATCTGTGCCAATGTGATCTAAGACACGAATACGAGGAGAACGTAAAGGGTATTCGTCAACGTGTATTTCTTCTATCGGACCAGGCATTTTAGTTTTGCCAAGAACGTTTGACACTGGTCGAAGGAGTATGAATTGTAGCTCTTATGTATGAATTGTTGCCGTAGTTCTTCGTACAATGAGCGATTCTCCTTCCTTAGTGTATTATTACGCGTTGTCAGATCAAACACCTGATTTCGAATAATCACGGTATCAATTCCGTATTTACTACTTACAAGGGATCTTAAAGCTTGATTTTGCTGCTCCCTTCGTTCTCCTTGTAGAATGGCACAAATCCGACGGTAATCACTGACTGCTTGTTCGTACCTCCACTGGTAGTGCCTAGCCGGAACCTTATCTCGTCGCTCCCGATTTTCTGCTGTAAATCCAGTAGTATGTGCTGGGTTTTGTTCAGAGTGTGTCAGGAACGTTTCTGAGAATATATCCTCACTAGTGACAATTGGGGGTAACTTCCACAGTGGAGTGTCTTTTAATGAAGCTGGGTTGATAGAGTTGGACATTATTACTACTTATCAACTACATACAAACTGAATTGACAATTGTGCAGAAGGCTGATTAAATACATTGATATGTTTAATAAAGAGTAAAGGAAAGTAGAAATCTCAGAAACTTGTTTACCTACTTACAACTTAAATTTGTAAAAAGTATACAGAAAAGAGAATGTAATTGATTCTCACAGAGAAGGGTTATTGCAATTCATCGCGACAGAACAATTCAAATTCCAACTCTGAAATCCTGTCTAGTAACTCTCTCTCTCTGATCCTAGCGTTTGCATTAGCTGAAAAGAATTGAGTAATCAACTGGTTATTTTCCTTACGCAAGTTTTGTAGAGTGGAATGTAAACCGGTTTCAGATTGCAATTTAGAATGTTGCTGTGGACATAATTGTACTTCCTTCTTTGAAAAAGTAGTGTGTATTTCGGAGTTAGTATACCACTGAGTTAGTATATCTCGATGTAATTCTTTACTTAGGGTTGACCAATGGGTAAAACACATAAGCGGAACAAGAATTTTGCTTAAGAGATATTCCAGCTGATACTTAGAAAACATTATCTAGAATTTAAGTAATCTTAATATATTTAGTACTTGATTTATATTAACTTATACCAATTTTTTTAAAGTTAATTTTAGTTTTTGGGAACCTGTAATAAATACAGTAAGAAGAATTGTATAAGCAATTACTCCTCTTATTACCCAAGTCGACCAAGTAGCTCCCGTTAAGGATATCCAATTAAACCCATTAAAAGAAGGTTGGGCCGGTTCATATGAAACTGACATTGTTTGAGTTCTGATATCTATTTTATAGAGATACTGCTAATGCCCCGTTATTCTTAACTTCGTAGAATAGGGGTCGCATTTCAATAAACAGCCCAAATCGATGTCAGGGTGCCCGAATTTAACCGACAAGTTGAAGGTTTTAGTTTTATTAGTTAACTCTAAAGGAATGAAAATTCCTTCTTGTTTACATTCTAAAGAAGCTAAAGTTTCTCCATTTTCCACTTGTGCCTGTATAATTAAGAGGGCGGCCTGCATACAATTGTAACAACCGGATAATTTCACAAATGATGCGTGACATTGTGAACTTTGGGTTTCCTTAACTAGTTCCAATTTGCTCGTAGTTAATTGTAACTCTAATAAAGCTCCATGAGTTATATCATATTCAACGCTTTTATTACGAGCCACAAGTATTCCAGATTCCATTTTAAGTGGCAGTTGATTATTTGCTACTGCCTTTTCAAGGTTTACTAATTCCCCAAGGCATTTCACCCTTACGGAATCCTGCAATACACGTATCAGATTAGAACTAGCAAAACATTGTTTTGATAGGGCCTGTGCCGAGGCAATTGTAGGACATTGTATTTCTCCTATATTGCCTGGCGTTATTTGGTCTCTGATGTTACAAGGTACGAGACCAAACTTGGCTCCATCGGTCAAGACACCGAGAGCTGGTATAGAAGGAGTATTCATTGAAATTAACTCAATGTTTATCTCTTCTATGTTAATGGATTGTCCTGCTTCAATCGTAAAATCATTTACTATTGATTTGTTTCCTTTGTGAAATATGATTTCTAAATTTACCATATATTTCCATTCAGGACATCTAAATGCTGAAAACACATGTGTTTTCTTGCTATAGAATTCTACATGGCTAAACACACAATCTCAAGGGCCACATGCAAAATGGTACACGGATTGATGTGCAATAGCCAAAGCCCAGACCTTCAGTAAATCCTTTGAAGGCCTTTATGGTACTGTTGTTGTATATTCGGTACATTTGTAACCATTACATTCAGCTGTTGAATATAAATTATAACATTGTACCAAGCTATGACATTTAACAGAAGCCATGGGGGTATAATACAGATGTTCCTTTTGACATTTTAATGTTATTCCCTTTGTTCTAATCTGAATGGTTCCCATTACTTCTCCATGAGAATTATCAATCTTAAAACATGACAGCTGTTCTAAGGGGCTCAGAGCTATTCTTGTATTGATTCTTACTGAACATGAGCTTTTGCCTTCCGAATAGGCACATTCATTCGTGCTTGCTGTCATTGATGAAAAATTATTGCATCCGGAAATAATTAAAAGAAAATGAGCAAGAAAAATAATTAATATTGACAGATTTGGATATAACCTACTACGCCTTAACTGACTAGTAGTAGGTCTAAAGGGTGGATCATTCATGTCAGATAGGGGATATCCTGCTTCTTCATCGTCGACTAGCTGCTGATACTGCCTATTTCTTTGAGATGCACCCTTCTTATAATTCAAACAAATCTTTATTGGCCAAAATAGCCAATATGTCAGTATTACTATGGCTCGAGTCACACAGAGGCATGTTAATACAAAATTAGATAATAGTATTCCCCCAACATTGTGGAGTTACTGTACCAGTGGATGTGACTACTCTATGTTGTACGGCATCTGGTCTATATACGCATAAACACCGTGTACTACTTACACATGAGACAACTCACAGAACTCTTTATCTCCTCTACACTCACCGGTTTTACAGTTTCTGCCATTGCAAGAGCCAATGCAGTTGTAACTATTTATATCTCTTGTGTGCGCATCTTGTTCCATTTTAATTTCTTTTAACGGGAACAGTTTGTTATTAATGGTGACTACCGGAACTTCCTGATAGCGAGCACAGTGTCTAAAAAAGAAATCTCCTATTTGACATAGTTCGGTGGATAATTCCGCTAAATATTGTACTGCTATTAATTCGCCGGTTAAATTACCTGATTGGCATTCTATATTATCCAACGTAATATTTTGTAAGGAAGTACATAATTCAGTTTTGTTCTCACAACCTTGTGCATCTGGAAAAACCATTTGATTTTCAGGGCATGTTACATTCTGGCTACATACATGACCATTACTGGAAACGTGTAACCAAGTGGCTTGGGAGGAGCAAGGAGGAATTGGGTTATGTGTGGGCCAAGAGTGTGAGCAGGAGGGAATCTGAGTAGTCAAGTCTGGGTTTTCTAGATTATTATAGCAGCTAATAGACTGGACTGTCAGGAGGAGGATATGCACTACATATTGCTTTATTGTTATCCTGTTTATAGATACCCTATTTATTGTTCGGATTTTATATAAACTCGTGGCAAGTAGTGACATAAGGAGCGCTAGGATAATTATTAGAAAGGGAAAATTTTGTTCTGTTGTAGTTGGCTGTGTAGATTCAGCTGCGGTACTTGGTACGGAGCAGAGGGTGCCGAGAGTGGTGAGCAGAGGAGAGAAAATGTTGTTTACAGATAGTAATTTGCTATTTTCTTCTATTTCTGCTTCCGTCACTTCGTCTTCGCTCACATCCTTTGGTAAACGAGCTAGTTTCGTTATAGGACGTTTTAACTCCGTGAATGTTTTTATGTATTTTCCCTTTTTATCCTTTTTATAAGAACTGTCTGTTTCTACTGTACAGACTCGGACCAACGCGTCTTTACCAGGAAAAAGTTTGGTAATTCGTCCTGTTCGCCATTGAAGAGGTGGAGCAATATCTTCAATTATTAATACCAAGTCTCCTAAGCACATGTTATCTTTTACATGTTGCCATTTTTGACCTTTTAGTAGACCGGCAGTATATTCCTTTTGCCATCTGGACCATAATTCTTGCGTCCGTTTGGTTATTAATTGGTAGCGATTCAACCGGTTGATTTTTAGATGTGCTAAATCTTCTTCTGGTAAACTCAATAGAGAATCTCCAATTAGGAAATGTGCTGGAGTTAGTGCTTCCATATCAGAAGGGTCATCGGAATAAGGCGTTAAAGGTCTTGAATTTACGAGTGATTCCACATAAATTAATATTGAGCTGAACTCCTCATAATTATAAATGTCTCCATTCAATGTGCGGCGTAAATACGTTTTACCAATTTGACTGTTATCTCAAAACTGCCTCCATGGTGTGGGGCGACAGGTGAGGAAAATCTCCATTTAATGGTCTCTAAATGTTTGTCCACTTCCTGGAGAATTTTTCCGTTGATGTCGTCTTTTCTATTCTTTTGTAGTTTGGATGCTACTTGAGTGAGATATCCATTTGCTCCTACAAAGTTTGTCCCATTGTCCGAAAGGATCTCTTTTGGCTTGCCTCGTCTTGCTATGATGCGTTTGAGTGCCAATAGGAAGGCTTCGGTTGAGAGTGCTGATACTAATTCCAGGTGTATGGCGCTTGAGGCTTGGCAGGAGAAGAGAGCAATCCAACATTTATAATGTCCTTTTCGTCCTGTATTCCTAATTAAGTAAGGGCTGGCAAAATCCACTGCTGTGTAGAGAAAGGCTCTTCCTGGTTTTAGTATTTTTGATTCGGGTAACTGCCCCATTAATTGTGATTCCGGCTTTGCTTGGTATCGAAAGCATGTCAGACAATGGTGTATAATGCTTTTAATAATCTTTACCGCATTTGGAATCCAATAACGCTGTCTTAAATACAAATGGACAGTTTGTTTGGGGGCGTAACACAATTGCAAATGCGTTTGCAAAATTAAATCTCGAACCAATTTATTGCGACCGGGTAATATTATCGGGTGCCTGTCATCATAACTGAGATCGGCACGATCCAGTCGTCCTCCAACCCTTTGACAACCTGATAAATCTCGAAAAGGTGTCAAAGAGCTGGGTATCGCAGAATTGCGATTTTTCGGTGAAAACTCCGCTTCCTGAATCCATTGGCATATAATTCGTTCGGCGGTACCGAGATGTGGTCCATAATGAGTAAAATTAGCCGCTCCCTTGAAACTTTTTCGAAGGATTACGGTTTGTAGGAGAGCTATAATTTTTATGGAACCATACCAATTCGAGCGTGGCGCTATGAAATGGTACACAGGGTTTCCTTTAACCCGTGTTGTATGAAGAGTAGTCAATTTTTTCAATTCAGGTTGCATGTCTTCATTACAGCATGTGGTAGGGTTAAAGGTGGGAAATCTTAATGCAGGATCCTGGAGCCATGCAGGTCCTGTCCACCAAAGAGGATGGGAGTTCAACTCAATGGGAGATATCCCTCTGGAGGCGCAGTCAGCAGGGTTTTCATCCGCTTTGACATGTGCCCACATATCCGGAGTTGATCCATTATGGATTCTCTGTATCCTGTTGGCCGTAAAGGTGCGCCAACGTTCTATGGATGAATGAATCCAATTAAGAGTAATGGTAGAATCCGTCCATAGCCGTTTGGTTTCCACAACAATATTCCAAGTAGTGTTCACATGATCAAGTAACTTAACGAGGAGTACTGCTGCTTGTAATTCGAGGCGTGGTATAGTAAGAAGTTTTAAAGGAGCTACTCTCGTTTTAGTCATAACCGAAAAACTAATGACTTTATCGTTGATAATACCACGCAGATATACAACGGCGGAATATGCAACTGAGGATGCATCACAGAATCCGTGTAATTCCCATTTACCTTGAGGGTCATATTGTAAAGTCCAGGGAATCCTTATAGATTCCAGCGCAGGAATTGCTGTAATATATTCTTCCCAATTACGCGAGATGTCTGGTGATAGTGTGTTAATAAAATCATCCCAGTCAATTTTTTGTTTCAACAGGTCTTGAATAAAAATTTTGGCTGTTATAATCACTGGAGCCAGGAATCCCAGTGGATCATATTATTTTGAAATGGTGGAGAGGATAGAACGTTTCGTCCAACGTTGATTGAGGTCTAGCGTTTTATCGATTTGAAATGAGAAATGATCCGATTTGGGATGCCAATAAAGACCTAGGGTCTGGATGGTTTGCCTATTATCCATAGACATTGGTAATTGGGTAGCACGATCCTTTTCGGCAATGGTGGATAAAAATTCATCTGAACTACTACACCACTTACGCAATTCCATTCCTGCCGAGGCTAAAATGGCACTGATTTGAACTCTTGCTTCCGAGGCTTCTTGCACGGAGCCAAATGAGGTCATCATATCGTCCATATAAAATGTTGATTTTAAAAGTTGAGCCCCCAGGGGGTATGTAGTTTGCTCGTCATCTGCTAATTGATGTAAGGTACGTACTGCCAACCATGGAGCACAAGCGACACCGAACACGACTACTGAAGTTTTGTAGTGTCGTAGAGGTTCGCTATGTTGGTTACGATACACGATCCTTTGATAATCCGCATCCTGGGGGTGAACCTTTATTTGACGATACATCTGACCAATGTCAGCTGTGGCTGGAATGAGGTGTAGCCGGAAGTTTTGTAACTGGCCGGTTAATGGCTGTTGAATCTGGGGTCCAATTCCAAGAATACCATTCAAAGACTCGACGATCCAATCTCATGAGCACTAGCGTCATACACTAATCGCATTGGCGTGGTTGATGAATTGGCCTTATATACGGAGTGATAAGGCATGTAATAACTCTGGATTTGCTTATGACATTCCATTGCTAATTGTTGATCCTTAGACCATTTTCTCTCTAATGCCAAAAAACGTCTTCTCGCACTTATTAGTGAGATTCCCAAATTGCTGGGATCTTCCATGAAGGGTAATCGAACTTGATACCGGCCAGAGGGAAGTCGTACCGTATTTTCTTGATAGTGAGGCTCACAAAAGCGCCCCGTATGTGTTTGATATGTGGGTGAATGAATTTCTTCAATCTGCCAGAATCTCTGCATGTTGAATGGTTCCCAGAGTTGTGGAGTTACGCTTGCCAGTTGTAGCTGGGGAGCTATACTTGCTAGCTGAGTGCTGTAACTTTGCTGATACGAGGGTTCCATGTAAGCTCCTGCCATTACGTAACCAAAGATTGTTAGCTGAGCTGAAGGGAGTCCTGGGGCTCTAATAATATGAGCTTCCGTCATTTTATCACATACTGAGGTGGAGAGTAAAACATCAATAGGGCCCGAAACATAAAATAAAGGGTCGGCTAATGGAATGCCTCTAATATGATCCCAACCGGAAACGTCAAAGGATTCATTAGGCAAATTGGATGTCACATGTTTTAATACAAAGGCCATGACATCATAAGAGGTGTCGGAGTTAAGCGGAGAGAAGATGGTAAACACAACTTTTCCTATGGTAGTGAGTGTACCGGTTCCACATACAGCAAATTTGGTTGTCATTTGCTTAATGGGGAGCTTCAATAGTGCTCGTAAGGGCAGGTTAGTATCTCCAGCCCGCGTTTTAACATTTACGTAGGCTGTTGCTAATAGAGGAACTTCATACTCTATGAGCTTAGTTGAAGATTCATTTTTATTAGTAAAATGAACCTGTTGTGGCGGAGACGCGTCAAAATGAAGAGTGGTATGATGCTTCCCTGAGCACACCGCACATCTTCGTGTCGACTTGCAATCCTTAATCGGATGATGTCCTAAACAAATCTTGCAACGATTGTTTGTATCCGCCCACCGCAACCTGTCACGAACTTTAACATCCTTATAAGTAGGACATACAAAGAGTCCATGATCTCCAGTGCAATAATAACATGTAAATCGAGGTTTATTGCCAGGTCGTCGTGAATTTTCCTTTCCTTTATTATTTCTCGGAAGGGAGTTATTTTGAGGTACTTCGGCCTCACGGCCCTGCTCTCTCAATTTCTTATTTATTCATTTGGCCGCTCTTGACGGGTATCGGAGGGCCTTGAAATTTTACATACTCTTGGTGTGCTGCGTTGACTGACGGCCTAGCTGGTGTCTTCGGTTTTGGAGTCGAAGACGACTGCCCAGCTGGGCGTTTTGTGGCTTGCAATTCCTTGGTAAGTCCCACTTCTTTGGCACGTTTGATTAGAAAATCTAAACATGTTGCTAATGGGGGCACCTTAGAATCAGTTAAAGTTTGATTGAACTCATCAATCGTTTTCTTGTCACATTTTGCCAAAGCGAAATGTAGATACAAAGCCTCTGCTTCCGGGACAGTACCTAAGTTCACATACTTAAGGTGTTCCTGGACTGTACGTACCACATTGACAATTTTAAACAGACCAGCTTCTGTTTGCTCCTTTATGGGTTCCAGATCAATAAGTGGTTGAATTGATTTGTGACAGATTTCTCTGTCTGAATCATATCTTGATCGTAGTCGTGCCCATGCTATTGCGAAATTAACCGCTGAATCATTCAAATCTGAGACGGTATCTCGAGCTTCTCCTTCCAAACATTCTCTTAGTAACCGCGAGTTTTCACTGTCACTGAATTTTGGGTCATTAATAACAAGAGAAGTTATACTATCTCGAAAGGTAGTCCAATGGACATGTTGTCCAGAAAAGCGTGGTAGTGGTACTCTTGGAGGTTTGAGTCCAGTGCCTGGTGGAGGTGATAATGCCTTTTGGATCGCCGAGAGTTGAGTTTGGAAGTCATATACTTCATCGTTCATTGCATCACTTCGTAAAATGAAATCCGCTAATGTAGGAGTAGTAGTGTTACTGAGTGCCGTATAAATTCCTGCTCCAAAAGCCATTAGTTCCTTTTCAATTTCACCACATTGTCTTATGAGAATATCGACTTGTCCTTTAAGCAATAAAGTCGGTGAAATGGCATTGTGAGCATCTTAGTTTTTATTCTACTGAGCTGACGGGTTAGATTTGCATTGTCAGCTATTAAAGTTGCCTCAGTAGCCATCGTGGTTGTTTTAAAGGAACGGGAATGAGAAGAGAATGAATGGGCGAAGCTGGCCGATGTAGTTGTAGCAGTAGTTGCTGTAGCAGTAGTTGCTGTAGCAGTAGTTGCTGTAGCAGTAGTTGCTGTAGTCGATGATTGTGGACTAGCACCAGGAGTAGTAAAGGGTGTTACATATAATGGAGAATGTTTCCCCTTTCTAGGTTCAGACGTGCTTCTCTGCCTAGTTATTGTACTTGGTGCCGGAGGAGATTGACTTTGAGATCTCCTTGCTTGCACTAATTCTTCCTCTCCTGGCTGTGGCTCAGGGGAATAAGGGTCACCAAATAACCAGCTAAATACAGACTTACTTTGAGAGGTTGTAGGCGCCTGTCTCTCTTGCTGTGTAGCTGTTGCAGGGTCGTCTCTGGCAGTAGACGTAGATGCACCTGCTTGGGCTGCGTCGCTCTGCTGTGTCTCTTTACGTTGCTGGGGAGCTGCCTTGTCCGGATCGACAGTGTAGTCTGGAGTTATAAGCGATAATGTTTTTTCTCACTTTGTGCACTGTGAGAAAAACTTAAAGGAGCACAATTGTTCCTTCCACAGACTTAGAGCTGGGAGAGTACACTCACTCTTAACTTAATGTAATGGAGTGTGGAACAAGTTTGTGAAGGAGAGTGCGTTGCAAACACCACTCCTCCGTTCCTAATTTTCCTCGGGAATATACTATTATAATGATGTATAGTGGGGAGTCAACACCAAATTACGGGTGATCAAGCCGAAATACTAAAAGGCGGACTGTCGATTCCACGGGGAGCCAAATGAAATGAAATGCCGAGTTTGCACTTATAGATATTAAACTATGATCAAATCAATTAGAGGTGAAAACTGGGAGCAGAATAACGCTCTGAGTTCGATTAAGAATTGATTTATTGCATATCAAAGTACATATATTTATACAAATAAAAAGAGAAGGGAAAAAGAGAATGGCCAAGGAGCGACCTAAATGTAAAAAGTTACATTCACTTCTTACCTACTTATGTAATATGTATTTGCTTAAAGGAAGGTAAACTACTTAGCTTTTATGAAAGGAGGTTAACATCTATTGTACAATCAAAGTTACGAAATTTAGATAGAAGTCAGAACAAAGACCTTGCTTCTCTCAGGTAGGTATGGTTTGCATAACTCTACGAAAGATCAATTGTATAAACGTACATAACTGGGTAATCATATCCGGCAGTGTAAACACTTCAAAGTTCCTATCCACTGCCATTAATTTACGGTTTGCATAAATGCAATTTTGTCATTTTAATTATTCGTACACGATGTTTCTGCCGCTGAAATAGCAGCAGTTGATGATAAGCTGAGGCCGATCTCTATATCTTTCTGCCGGTATAGTAATGATGTCAGTTATACACCTTTCAACAGTTTCTGGCGAGTAGAGTTATTGGGATGTATGGGAAAATATCATCTGTTTCTGGTGTTGCATAGCCAACTTAAAAGAATCTGGAATAGAAGGCAAAGTCGTTGTACTGCATCGAGAGCTTGGCCCAGAACAGTCGCTTGACGCATACGCTTTTAAGCATTGCTGGGCTTCGGGTAGGTTCCACATTGCTTCGATGCAGCCTGGCAGTGTACCCATATTCATACACAAGCCAGGTATAAAAAAGTAAATATAAAAAATCTTTCCGTAATTTGTTCTTTGTCTCCATCTGGAATTACAAACAAAATTGAAATCGAAAATCCATATTTAGAAATGCAAAAGTAGAAACATTTAAATGTGCATAAAATATCATTCCCTTTCATTTACCTTTCACTTTCTCAGTTGCTTGTCGTTTGCAGTCAATATAAAATGTGTCGAACGTAGGATTATATTGGAAATTATAAACCACGATTTTACTGACTACTGGTGAAGGATTTATGAATATCAATTCTTCTTTTACGACTTGAATGAGCATTTGACGTCTTGTATTCACCAAGTCACCAGCCCGCAGTTTTATTAGGCTGTCCTTGAGTTCTGGATGTAATTTTTCGTGAGCAAAGGCCCGAATGAACGACTTAAATTTGCTTCCAGTTCCTTGCGTGTCGAACATTTTGGGTATCTCGATAAGACTCCCTGATATCGGTATACACAGCTGGATCAAGTTTGATAGTGTTTAACATTTCATTGTCAGGCCAAAGCTTCTCAAAGATTGTACAATGGTTTGTAAAGGCTTTGCGTCCGTAGACGACCATATCCTGTAGATGTTCGCAAAGAAATTGTAAATTGTTCTCTTGAAGTTTCAGTGGTTCGTATTTTTCTTCCATATATTTGGATAAATCATAAAGCAAAAGAGCTGCACAAGCCGTGTAATCGCCCAAGGGGTAATTATTCCGTTCATAGATACTTATTATAATATTGGAGCTCAAGGGTAAATCAACATTTACTACATTCGAAGCAACAATTACTAAAAACTTATTATCTAATCCTCTCATCTTTTGATTTCTTAAATCTACTGAATAAACAACCGTGGGCTCCTTGTAACCTCGAATTATGAGTAATCTAAACCCACCTAAGCCAATGGAACGTTTGCCTGGCCTGCTAGCAAACTTCATCCAATTCTATAAACTGTTTCGTAGTATCGCCGTTAACGGAGTCCATATTTATTTCGTTCAAAACCACATGGCAATGTTTTGAAGGAAATATTTGACCGTAACCCTAAGATGTACCGTTAAGCCGGAAATTATAATCGCGCAGTAGCATCGTGTAGTAGAATCGCAACAGCCATCTACATCTTTTTCGGCTATCCTTTCATTTGCTACTTCATGCCACATGGCAATGGTGAGTGGTAACGATAGGAGGTTTTCATTTTCGTAACCAGCGACAATTTAAAACTTTTATAAACAGGATAAAAGTGACGATTGTTCACTTTGGATATTGCGTGTCTGCAAAGTTTTCTGTTTGTGTATTTGATTTGCATTTTAAGTAAATCTGTGAGATCTGAATAGACAATTATTGTAGCCTGTAGGGGTTGTAATGTTTGAGACATTCTTTTTCTTATTAACGATACATGTTTTTAAATCTATTAAACATAAACGTTTTAATTGTGTTCAACAGTCCTGCTGAGTCTATTTAAATTCTTCTTTAAAAACAGATTTATGCCACTTCGGATCACCTCTATTTAATTGTAATGTGCAATGTCAATACTAAAACCTTTAATGTTGTATAAATGGAGGAATTGCTTATACTTTTTAAGGAAATGTTCTTTGAATTTTTTGATTGCTTTTATTTTTTGTCTGCTGACTGAAGTTTGGCGCATGAGCATTTTACATCCAATCCGGTGTATTGATGATAAGTAGTGATTGGTGGAGTACAGTAATATATTAATTATTATTTAGTTGGCAACACCGGCTTAGACCACAGTTATTCAACTAAAGACACAGACGCACCAAGCGTCTAAACCAGTTTAAACAAAAATGTTGGGTAGCTTTTGTCAAAAACACCTTCCGCACCTAAAATATTGCGCCAACAATTCGGTTAAGGAAGAAAATGTTCAGATACATTTGTTGCAACAAAATATCGTGCGCATCTGGACTTCCCCTCCGACGGTGAAAAAAAAGAGCAGGAAATGTTCTAGACTGCTCTGACGTCTGTTTTGCGTAGTTGAGAAAATTCAACTTTCTCAAAACTGTCAATTCCTGCACTCCTGCTATATCTTGCTATTTTTGTCTTTTAGCTGCGTCTCTCTAATTGAGGGTCTTGGTGGTTGTATGTTGCCCCGTTTCTCAATTTTCAAAGACTGCCAGAAATGCTTGCGACTTTTGAGGAAAAAATGAATCAAAGATTTGTTTATGAATATTTTTGCCATCCGCATCTACATACTAATGCGATGACAAAATTGTAGGAGCAATACCGCAGACTATAAAACTATTTAGGTGCGAATGATAGGTTAAACTCTTCCCAACAATTTCGTGCGGAATATTTTTGCTAAAACAAAGTGTCTTGATCATTTTGTTCGGACAATCCAGTGCAAATGGACCTTACAAGTTTTCTGTTGATGAATTATTGTGTGCCGTTGGGTTGTAGACTGACCGTATGTGAGTGTGCCGAGTCTGCCGTATATGCCGCCTGCCGTTTATTGCCGTAAAAGCAGTAAATATATGTATTTATGTAAATTATGCATACAAACATTATATATTTACGGCATGCGGCAACAAAAAATATTTTACGGCGTGCCGACTTTATACTCTGAGACTGACAATGTGGTTAGTAGGTTTAAACTCACAAAGTGCTATTTGGTGGTTTGCTGACAATTTGCTATTTGATTGTGGACTAAAAATGCGGTTTTTGGTTGTAGACAATCTGCTGCTAGTGGCAAAATAGATTAAACTAGAAATTTCGGAATTGAATTTTCTAGCAATCATTAGTGGAAGTGTGGTTGTACTCCATCTTAAAGATTTACATTGGTCTTCGTAAAGCGTAACATTTCAAATGCAGTAAGTTAGTGAAAACATGTATCATTTATAAAATAATTCCCAAAAGTAAGGTTTATGGCAAATCCATGATTAAATGATACCTCTGAAGTTTTGTGGAAGTCCAGACAGAATCCGGAATAGATGCCTTTCAGATATAAATAAATATGAAGTTTTAATTGCAGTTACCAAGTACGTCATCAATTTTCCTTGAGTTGAGTTGTATGCAGAGTTGTATGCAGCAATTAGAAATGAACTGAATATTTACGTTAGAGCCGTGGCGGCTAAGACATTGTAAATTAACAGCAGAGCGGTGGATTATGTCAACTGTCTATCAGTCGGTATGAAAAGAAGCAATGGCTGGCAACACATTGTGAACACGAATATAGGCTTTTCCAGTAAAGTACATTCTTGTTTTATGAAAGTTCATCGGTTTTTAATGCAGTTAGAACGAACATTCATAATCCCTCTCCAATCAGGCAGTATGCTTAGTCAACCAGATTTTTCAATGTACATATTCATTTATTCAAATGGCTATGCATTTCGTAAGGACATCGTCAGGCCTTAAAATATAAAATTGTACAATTCTAAATTAAATGCATACATATTATATTGAGTAAATTAAAAATTGGAATGCCATTGGTGACTGTTACCTTTGAGAGTCTACTGATTTACATTAACTTTTTTGTATAATTTTAACAAAATTTTGATTGATAATTACATTTCAAATGAGGAGATTACAATTTTGTATAATACTGAAAACAATCAATAGCATAATGACAAAGTAAGACCGCTCGGTTTTTACTTTCTAGAGTGTTATTGTGTTGCATGTCGCCCCAAATCGTGAAATCAACAGTAATTGAGAAAATTATATTCTAAAATGAATGAAAAATGTACGGATATGCAGTGGAAACATAAATTAGAAATGTTATTGACTGAAGCCGAAATTCAAATACAGTAACAATTGGTGCATTAGGTCTATGAACATCGCTGATGGCGGCAGCCACTGCGAAAAGACCAACAAGGCACCCGTTTGCATTTTTCCTCCCAAAAAAGCAGCCTGCATGCCCTGCAACTGGATAGAATAGTTTTAAATGGTATAGGTAGTAGGATCTCAATTGACAGCAAAATATTCTATTGAAAACATAATCTTCAATTTATTTTATTTCATTTTTAATTCAACATAAGTACAGAATAATTTCCATTCTCTGCGTTTTACATCTCAAAACTAATTTACCTTTTTATTTCTTATTTTTAAACTTTATTAACTTCCACTTCGTTATTTTCAAATTTTAAATGTGCGATATCATCAATTCCCCTGTGTGTCAGCTAATGGCAAGTCTCTTTTTTGTGGTACGTTCTGGTGCTTTGTAAATTTTTAATGATTGTAATCTGCATTAGGTTGAATTTTTAATTTTATTAATCTGAGATAAAAATGTCAATGGAAAAGGTAATTTATTGAAGTTCTGGTAAAATTCGTCGTTTCGCAAAAATTCATGTCTGTAGCGTCATTACAAGCAAATTACAATGTCATAAATGTAGTGATGGATTCAGTTGTAACATGTAATTACAAACTTACGTATCTGTATTATTTTGTTATTGGCTGAGAATCATTTATATTGTAATGAAGTACTACAACATACCATACAACATACTCCTCCATATCAACAAATGTCTAATCCCAGCTAATAAAGCAATAAATAAATGGTTTAGTAACAAATGTGCACTTCATACAAAAATTAAACTTATTAATATTCATTTTATAAAGTAGTATAAAGCCAGTTGCAGTTTTGTATTCTCGTTCATTTATCATTTTCTGAGGTTTCAGACAGCATTGCTCTGTTTACCGACATTTTCTTTGTTCTTAACATTAATTAAAAATTAAAATAAAAGAGAAATACAATTTTAGCTGTCAATAATGGGGAAACAAATATACATAATCGTGAGTTTGCTTATCGCAGCAATTCTATTAGTCGATATTTGCAGCGGTTGCAAGCCAAGTAATGTGGAAGCGCCTGTTTGTGGAAGTGATGGACAGACCTATTGGAATTCTGGACATTTATTTTGCGTCAATTGGTCCAATCCAGGTTCGTTTTCCTTGTAATATTATACATTATGCAAAATGTTTCTTAACGAAATTAAATTTTTGTTGCGCAGATTTAAATATAGAAATCGTTCACGATGGCCCATGTTAAGGCGGAAAGATTTGGTGATCAATTTTAAAATCTAAAACGGGCTCAATAATCACCCAGAATGTCAAATCCTTTAAAAATTGTTACGTAGTCTTCCAGTTATAACAAAAATGTATGTATCAGAGAAATAAAGTATACACCTAATAATTCTTTCCAACAACACTGCTAATACCAATTTATAATGTTTTACGTATTGAATCCGCATCCACATTTTCAAGTAATTATTTTTTATATTATGTGCTCCCGTAAAACGTATTGCTACTCAAACACGCCGATCAAAAAAGCTATTTCTTTTTGCCTTTTTCACAAACACACAATAATATATTTTTTAAATAAATAAAATGTGTCATCTTGAGGAGCATGTCGCAAACATTAGTATCTATAAGTTTCTGCTTCATTTTATTCATTTTTGCCTTACAACTGTCAATTTATTTTTCCTATGTTCTCCTATTCAACAATAAGTCCTACACCGGAATAAATAATCTAAATATATCTGACAATCCAACCGTGCTCTGTTTTGAAAATCGCCATTTTGCCTTCCGGCATTGCGACGAATAGCAAAACCAGAATTTCCAAATGATCAGTGTTGTGTCTTTTAACTTTATTTCATATTGCCTGCTTGACCTATCTACACATGTGTTTAAAATTACATATAGTATGTCATTTTGGACTAGGTATATGCAAAATATTTAATAGACAGATTTGTGTAATATTATGCCAATTGTTCGTAAAATATAAGTGTTAAACCATATACTTTTAATTATTTGCTTTCAATTTACTTATATGTAAATGTTTGTAAACAGCGTTCATCGAAATAGATTTTGCTGTTGCAAAAAAGGTTGTTAATTTGCTTCATGTAATATTCATGTGTTACAACATAATTGTTTATTGAAACTCTCTGAATTTAATCAAGCTTGTAGTTAGGAGACGGAAACACATATATATTTATGTGAGCATTATAGTTAGGAGATGCGATTAAATCGTCACATTAGAGATAAATAAATAAATAAAAGGGAGAGCAATCGCATGTTTCTCCGCACATATAGCACTTACTTACAGAGTACGGAGAACTATGTGATATTTATTACTACAGCAATACAAATAATGAAGTTGCATATAATAGTGTCATGCAAAGTAGTACTATTGTGTACTACTTGGCATTCTACGAATGCGAAATTTTAGCCTTGGAAATTGGCGTGCGAAAAACTTTTATCAGTTTGGTGTTTGCCTCCTTTTGCTAGAGTAATTTTCTGTTGTCTGCTCTGACACTCCTGCTCAACCATTTGAATATACTGAATAGAAAATAGTTCATAAATACTTTCGACAGTAATTGAAATGGGAAATCCGCTAGTATTTATTTCAATCTTGATCGCCGTAGCTCTGTTGGCCGACTTTTCCAGTGGTTGTAGACCAACTAATACCGATGCTCCCGTATGTGGTAGCGATGGACAAACTTACGTCAACTCGGGACATTTGACATGTACCAATTGGTCTAATCCAAGTGAGTTGAAAATTGACTTTTACTTATTATAATTAAATGAAATTAACCGTAACGTTTTGCATAGAAAACAAGAAAATAACAATAGCTCACACTGGAGTATGTAATGGCACAACCTCTCCATAAGAAAATTAAATCCAAGAACAGTACATGAAACAATAACATTCTACATGACTCTATTAATAAAATTTGTTTTAATACTGTACATTTAATTCATTACAATAATTTACAATGCTGTTATCAAAATAAATTAAAAATTCTGAGTTACTAATTCTAGCAATAGAAATTAGTAGAAATTGGAGAAAATAAAACGAATGTCATAAACTAATCTCAGTATACCTAATGTCATTTGTATAAATATATCTTATCATTATATTCTGTGTAGGTACCTATATGAAATGTATCTGCATGAAAACTATTTAAAGAAATGTAAATTACAACAAAATTATTGCATACCAAGCATAACATGGCTCAATTATAAAAGTGTAAAGAGTAATATATATATGGGTAATAATTCACATGCAACTGCGAACAATGCAATGGATGATTGAGCACATCCTTGATGCTGAGTTTGATGAGTCATCTGCAACATCATGAATGAGCAATGAATTTCTACCTTTATCATAGTATAAGTAGTGTAATGAGATCCCAATAAGAACGGTTATATCTGCTATTAAATCCACTTCATACAAAAAATAACTAATTTTATGCTTTGGCAAAATGACATGCACATGACCTTCATTTGCAGTTGCAATTTGCAATCCTGTTATTATTGTCCAACATCCAATCTTTCCATTTCATTCTATCATTTGCAACTACAAGTTTCACTTGACTGTAATTTCCAGCTGTTTTTTCTTCATAAAAAGGATTTTCGTGAATTACGATGGAGAAAAAGATCATATTGATTTCAATCTTGATCACGGTGATTATGTTGGCTGATGTTTGCAGTGGTTGCAAACCAACCAGTGAAGATGCTCCCGTATGTGGCAGTGATGGAAAGACTTATAGGAATTCCGGACATTTGTTTTGTGCCAATTTGTCCATCCCAAGTAAGTTTTAAATGTGCTTTTATAGTAGTTTTTGAAGATCAAATAAAAATGACACAATGTTTTGTATTGAAGCAAACAACAAGAATATTTCAAAAGTTCATGATGGAGCCTGTAAGGCCGAAAAGTCCTAAGAAGTGAAATGGATGAAAAGACCCATACTTTTTCTAACGAAAATTCCGTTATTATCCCATGGCATCATTCCACTCCTTTATAACATTTGTGCAACAACATCACTGTAATCAATTAAATATGTTCCAGCTTTTCATTAAATAAAATTTATTCAATACCCAGCATAATTCGCTATAGCACTGCAAAAAAATTCTAACTTTTAAGAAAATTAAAGCCTTCGAAATATATCAGTGTAATGCAATTTGAGTTTTGTTGTCAAATATTTATTTGTTATTTGAAAATAATTTTCATTTATTCATTTGCAAAAAATTACATAGTGTGGCTTGCCAAATAACGTCCATTTGTTAGCCTAAGAATTTTATTTTGTGTTGATATAATAACTCCCAGCAAG
>JAAAYG020057745.1:286-10298 GCA_009936455.2 Tomocerus minor
ATCTCATCAACCATAATCCACCATATTGACCACAATGAATACATCTACCATAATCCATCACATCCAACATAATCCACGACATCCACAACACTCCATCTCATCAACCATAATCCACCATATTGACCACAATGAATACATCTACCATAATCCATCACATCCAACATAATCCACCTCATCCGCCAACTTAATCTACCGCAATCAACATAATCAACCCCATCCAACATAATCCACCACTCCATCTCATCTACCATACTCCACCACATCCCCCATAATTCACCACATCCAACATAAACCATCACATCCAACGTAATCAAAAACATCCAACACAATCAATCACAACCACCGTAATCGAAAACATCCAACATAATCCACCACACTCATGCTAATCCAATACCCCACCTAATCTATCATACTCCAACTAATCCACCATACTCCGCTTAAAATCTACCCTACTCCCCCTAATCCACCATACTCCACATCACTACACCATGCATAGTACACCTAATCAACTACATTCCGACTCTTCCACTATACTCAATATATATCATCTACCTTACTTAACTTCATCCACTAAATACAACGTAAACGAAAACATTGAATGAATATTTACCACAACATTTCTGTAGCAATTTTTTAGGTTCATTTACACATACTGTTGTAGCAACTCTTTTTTGTAGAACCCTAAGATAGCTCAAAAAAGCTAATTTTTTGGCCGATTTTTTCATTTAAATTATATTGTCCCTTGACCTCTTGACTCGGAGTTGTCATTATGTTTGCTAATGCATGGACAATAACTACATGTTGCCCTGAGCTGACTTTGCTTTGGCATCCGCCAAAGTTAAACTTTGGCATTTACTGACGAACTGAGTGGCTGCCGATTGAAGACCTATGTGATGCCGATGCGAACTGACTGAAGACTCCCCTCCCTTCACGTTTCAGACAGACTAATTTGTCTCTGAAGCTTTAGGATTTTCTTGAGAAGCACTAAACATAAACTACTGTATAATGATACAGCCAACTCAAAGTCACTCCAAACTGAAGTTACTGCAAATCGAAGTCACTGTAGCGGCTGACTGTAGTTTTTATAATTGTCATAATAATTTTCTGTCATTCAGAGAAACGTCAGAAAGGGGAGAAAGTGCCTGCGGTCATTTAGAATCCTGTGCCTTCGGAGAAGGGTTGGTGGACTTGGATTAAAGGTGCAATAATGTGTGAATATTAATGAGGATAATAAAATGTAACTTCAAAAAAACTAAATATATGGCACAGACATTATTATACTACATACATCGTACAGGCATAAAAAAGTTAAATCAATTAAAAAAACAATAATCAATGCTGCTCATTGTTAGCGCAAACACTTACTTGAGAAGGTGCAGGCTGGTAATAACACCCAAAATCCTAATTAAACTTATTTTTGATGTACTAATAAGATGATCAGATGACAGCTGATGGCATTTGATCATCATCTGTCTGTACCTTCTTTTGTAAGTGTTTGTGCTAAATCAATTTATGAAATACAAATCTAATTATCACTGAAAGTTTTATTGTGTAGTAGTCCGCTGTGAATTAATTTTTTATTTCTCAGACTGGTCGTTCTTTTTGAAGTATATTTTTAGTACTATTATTTTAAGATATCAATTTTAAATATGTAATTATCGATTTATTATAACAATATGATATTTTTATACACAATAGATCACAAAATATTACACACAGACACACAAAGACTACTTTCCGTGTGGGGAATGTATTTCAGAGTTCGTTATTTGCCGATAATTTAGTAATAGTCTATTATTTTTAAATCAGAGGAGTGTATTACAAGTGATTATACAGGTGCATACTGTTATTTTTACCAAACTGTTTCCTCAAAGGCGCATTTTTGCCGTTCTTGGATAGGCTCAATTTATTTGATAAATACTTTTGTAATTGATAATTACTATGACTCACCGACTGATGACCAACCGATGACCAATACGAAGCGAACCGACACCCGATGCAAAGCTACCCGACGGCAGACGCGCAGTCACCCGCCCCGAAGTCACACGACAACCAAATCGAAGCCAACTGACGCTCGATGCGAAACTACCATACGACTAAAGCGAACCCAACCAACGCCCAATGAAAAGCTACACGATTACCAAAACGAAGCCGACGTTTACCCCCCCCCCCCTGAGGCACGTAACAAGAAAGAAATTACTATGAGTGGAACATAGCGAAGCCACCCCACGACCAAAGCTAAGCCAAACTTTGCTCGAAGCAAAACCACCGGACACGAAGTTTTCTGATGACCAATGCAAGGCCGCCCAACGAAATTTTTTTTTTTAAATTTTTGTAACTTAAAAATTTTGAAATTTTGTTACTGCTATTGGTCGACGGACCCAACCCCTAGAAGAGGGGTCAAATTACTAGTCCAACATAATCCATCACATCCATAAACCGCAAAGAAAGGGGCCAAATGGGTTTTTTTAGAGCTGAAATGGCATAAACTCTATATGAAGGAGACGAAGCCGAAATTCAGCTGAAATGTGTGTTCATATTAACCATAAAAAAAGTTGATCAAACAGTTTGAAATAAAAATTTAAAATTCAAAAATTTATCTTACCGCGCGGAGGGGGGTGGTCACTATGCGCGCATTGCCTAACTTACTCAAATATTTGTAAAATTAGCTTACAAAGGTTTTCGATACCGCTGATTACGAATATGAAAATCATTTATCGCTACTAATTACCATTGCCGCGCGGAATGGGCTGGTCAATAAGCGCGCAATGGACTACCCCTTTCCGCGTGGCAATATTAAGTAATAGCGATAAATGGTTTTCATATTCGTAAACAGCGCCATTGAAAATCTCTAAAACCTGCATATGTAAGTTATCTGGAGGACTCTATTTTTGCGCGCGGATGCGCTGCGCGTATATCACGCCAATGATACGTGATGGAGTGGAATCGTCTCAATATTTGAAATCGGCGTTATCGATAACCTCTGTAACCACGACATGGAAATTATTTACTCAGCGAAAATTTCCACCTAATCCACCACAATCCACCTAATCCACCATACTTCACCACAATAAACCTAATCCACCATACTCCACCTAATCCACCATACTCCACCTAATCACAACACTCTAGCATAATAATATAAATGGATTCCAAATCGTACCCCATTAGTTCCATGATGTATCCCTTCCACACTGTAACATTCATTCATTCGGTGTAATAAAAGCTAATGGGGTACGAATAATTCGTCTCTATTGCAAGTACATAGTATGTTGCGGCGCAGCTACATACGTGTTCAACCATAGAAAGCAATGCACGGGGCCTCAGTTTGTTCCATAGCATGCTGTACTGTATTTCCATACGCATTTCACTAGCTTGCAATGCCGCCTGCAGAGAGGTATGCACAGCACACGTGCTAACACACGACGGCAGAAACCTCATCTGTACTTGCCATGTAAGCAGCCCCTTTTCGTTTGTGCGGCCTCTGTGTGCTCTGCTACACAGCAAGCACAGTATAGACCGCAATACATACTACAGGTACCTACGCACGCTTTCCATAACTTCCTCCCGGTCCTCCCTTTCAATACTGCCATTAATACATGAGGCAGTCAACGTCCTCCCCTTACTAATGGGCAACCCCCGAAGACAAAACTCGATTTTATCTTCCTACATAGATAGATGCTCGGCAATAGCGTCAACCCCACTACTAGACCCTGATTGCTTGAGCATAAGCCCTCAGGTTTCCGCAAGTTCGTCATGACCTTTTTTTTAAACAAACTTAGACTTAATATTGGGAAATAAATTGGAGAAGAAGAAACAATTTCTGATACATATAAGGAAGAACGCATGAAACGCAGATGTCCCGTTTTACTATGCATGTTTTCAGTTGAAGGAAATCATTTGGTTAAAGTTTATGCATTCTTTCATTGAGATGTGTTTGGTGCGATGTTTTGATGAAGGGGTTCTAAGTCTAGTCACCGAATAGGAAGTCACCGAAAACAACTCACCGAACGCATCCCACCGAAAATACAACTCACCGAAGCAACCACACCGATCACATCTAACCGAACACGCATATTTTAACAAAATCATCCAAAATTATTTCCTTTAACTAAAAAGATTCATAGGAGAAAGGAACATCTGCGTTTTATTTTTCTTTCCATGTATTTCAGTATAGACACAAGTACTTTAGTCGGATAAATTGGTTAAAACACTACTGAACATTCTAAAGAGCTACTAATTTTAAGAGTTTTGAAATGGTACTGGGCATGTTTACTTCTTTTTACGTTGCATCTACCGGGCACTAGAGTGGGACGGAGTGCAAGTAAGGATGGCATTGTCGGGTGTCTTCAAATGAACCTTTCAATTTTTCTTAGAAAGTAGAATGGGGAGCTCAAAAGTATCCGGTTGCTATTGAGGACCATTTTTAAATGCACCTTTCTGAACATACTTTGGCAAAATTGGTACCAACAGCATAGCTAAACGGAAGCCAGCGTACTGGTCTAGTGGCTAATACAGCTGCATGGCTAACAATGCCTGTGTTCACGCCCAGGGTTCGAATCCCGCAGGGGATTATGTTCGTAGGCTGTTTTTCGTGTACGACCTGCAAAAACCTTGGGACGTCGCTTGTTCAGCTTCTGGGGTCTGAGGTCTGGTTAACCTTGGGGTTAACGCGAGCGAGCGTTAATTTATGCGAGCTGGCTTTGTCAGACAGTCTTTGGTCTCCCCAGCATTAACAAGTAACAATGCAATGCTAATAGAAGTTGGCAATAGGCCCACCATTTGTGACCGGCGCCCAGAGGCTTCACTCTGTAGTAATATAGGCGAATATCAACTAACAAAGAAATATCTGAACAGTATCTGGGAGACTTTTGAGCACCAGCACCTGCTCAAAAGTATCCGGATACATTTGAGCACCTTTGGTGCACCTGCTCAAAAATATCCGGAGACTTTCCTTACTATACTTACTTATTTTAGCCGGGCAAAATCGGTCTATTTTTCAAAAGTTTTAAATTGGAATATGTTAATAGGTTGACATTGGAGTTTATATCTTGAATACACTACCGGGCTAGGTCATTTTATAAACATAACTACATGATTATCCTATAATTTAGAATTCGTATACGGGGGTTATTATGACCAGATTACAGTTGTGTTTCATTGAAAGATGGAGCTCAATTCGAGAAAATCATTTTCTTCCATCTCCTTTTTATACATGAGCAACTCCTGAAGGTAAGCTTCACAGCGACGTGTCCACTCTGTATAAAGTTTATCCATCACGTTGTTATCATCGACCGAGCAGTATTCGGGTTGTTTTTGCATCCATAGGCGACCGCGGGCCAAATGTTTTAAGAGTAGTCTGGAGTAGTGCAATTTCTGACGAGGATTTTTAGTCGCATTTACATTTAGGCAATCGACAGACTTAAAAGCAAAAGCTGAAACAGCTCTGACTATGGTCAACTCCAAACGCGCTACAGACACGAAGAAAATATCTATTAACGTTTACATAATTGTAATTAGGAAGGATGAAACAAAAATAATTTAATTACCAATGTCAAAAGTAGTTGAACATTTGTTGGCCAAATTGATACAGCTATAAAAGCGAGTCAGTATCTTTTGAAAGAATTTGGTACTTTCTTTCGTATCAGGGATAAGTTCTTCACTGAAGTCACTTCCAATTAGCCAGCGAAGAGTCGCGTTGAAAATTAAAAAGTGGTTTGGATGTAAAGGATTCCCTGTATAATCGTCGATGAAGTGATCCAGCACCTGCTTATGTAAATCAGTGAAATCTCCATCCATGGAATCCTTAATGCGCTTTTCAATCAATTCAGTTTCCTTTTGAATATCAGCTCCTTTTAATTCAGCAGAGCATTCGAAACACTTCCATGAACAGGTAAGACTCGAGAGAGGGTCTTCGGGAAGCAGATTGCCTCTTTTGCACGTACTACATTTAAAAGACGAAAAGAACGTCCCCCCTTCTGTAGCATCCACGCATCGGGAACATAGGCATTCAAAAGGTAAATTTTCTTCAAAATACTTTCTTCTGAGTCCAGTGCCGTAATTCAAACCCTGAGTTTTGTATGCAATGCAAAGGATCTCCCCTTTCTGAACATCCCGTGTGCAGAGCATTCGTATTTTCCAATGCGTCCCATCTTCATTTCCCTCGTTCATGAAAAACCATTCTACATTCGGAAAACATGCATGACTAAACTTACAGGCAATTTCGAAAACAGCGTGGCCGACAAACCTGGAAAAGATCAAATATTTATGATGAATATTAGGATTTTGCATATTCGCTTTTTTGCATATGCGCGTGTGCCCTTTTTTCCGGCTTATTATTCCATTGTCAACAAAGTAAAGAAAATAACCACAGAAAAAAGACAAAAATATAGATATTGAGAGTTAAGTAACAAGTATGAGAGTTCCTTCGTCCTATTCCTCAACAATATATCTCAACCGGAAATGGGGAGAGCGTGGGCTTCGACACCCACCAAAGTTATATTTTTACTTCTCCTTAACCCCCCCCCCTTCCACCCTCTTTTATGTAAAATATATCGTTTGGCTTGCTTCTCCGTATGATTAGGGTCAATTTGAACCAGTTCTATGACAATGTAAATTTTTGGGGGCTGAACTGGTTAGGACAAATTTCTCAGCCGTGAACAGAGTTTGTAGAAAACGGCTTGTCCTTTTACAGAATTTTTTTCTAAAATAATAAAAATAGTTGTTTCATCCATATTGCGCATTAGCTATTCTCGACTAGAAACTTTCATCCTCCAAAAAATAAAAATAAATTCAAAAATGTGTCATTTTCAGGTTTCAGCAGTTATATTTCCACAACGGTAAGCCATGACGACTTGAAACCAATTTAAGTCAACTCACGATAGTTGGTTTGATGACAAAACATGGATAAAAGGAAACTCCGGATCACCCCTAACAGGAGGTGGGCTTAATAGTTGGAGGTGAGTTTAAATGGCAAATATATCAAAACGTATTGGGCGCAGAAAAACGAGACCACCACTATTGAACTCAGCATTGCTGTTTACGCAAATACTGGGTGCATATTGGTACTTTGTCATGGCGTCGCACCCCGGATTATGGAGGCGCACAGGTTAGGAACACAAATATTTCAAAAAGTATAGGGCGCAGAGCAACGGCACCACCACCAAAAAAACACCCTCATTTTGTGTGGTCTACACGAAATTTTGTATCCTATTGCTACCCAAGATGTACACAATTATGTAATGAAAATTAACAAATCATGTTTATGTCACGCTATTATATGGACAAACAACTTAGAAAATAAAAATGATTTCCAACCCACGGCATAGTAAAGTGAATCAAATCAAAAAATATGTGAAAAATCGGTTTGAAAAGAACCAGACATAGACGGACAGGTGAACAATATATGAGATAAAGATATATATGAGAAGGATCATTATATGAGAAGGATCATCATAACATCACTTTCATTAATAAAATCATTTTACAAAAAAATATTACTCGCACACAACATATTAATTTCTATATAAACATCTTTAGCTAAATAAACTTACTTGTTACCAGACTCATCATCCGACTGAATCATGAAACTGTTTATCTTTAAAGCTACCCATACTCTTGTAACCTCCGAAAGAGTTACTGGTATTTCGCATTTCCCTGTCAAAAATTTCAACACAGTTGTGCACTCGGCATTCATCGCAGAAGAATATTTTTCTAAAGTGGGGCTAATCCCCGAGGCAAAGCGCTGAAATTTTTTATAGTGCTTAGGAAATTTCTTCATGGATGCAAATACTCGAACAAACTTCAACGCCTCGTAAGCAACTGTGGAAGGAAGAACTCTTTTGTCGCTAAATAGCTTGCACTCCAGTTTACTGTGAAATTTCTCCTGTATAAATTAAAAAAAGCAATTCGTAAAAACATATTTAAGATGTGCTGATGACTGTTGACTACTAATGACTAAAGTCAACTTAAATAATATGTACATCACCTTTGAGCAAATGGGACCACAAACAGGAAACTGACATTGTGAACACGTCAGACAATCAATGGGTAAAATCCGAAAGCACCCCACACAGGAATACTTCGGGTCGCTTGTGTTCTCACATTTTGCTGGGCAGCTTAGTAGAGGTTCTTCTTCCAAAATAATTTGACCCTCTGTCAAGTCGCTTTGAGCAATAAGATAGTCACCAAATTTCTCACAATTTGCCAATTTAAAATAATTGTCCATCTTTCCGAATCGGTCGACGACGACCCGTCAACATTCAACAATTAGTCAACTCTCAACAGAAATTCTGAACATTGTCCACTGTTGAACTGTTTCAAACCTCCAGTCAGCGCCGCGCAGATTTTAGTATCTTGAGCTTCCAGTGTTGTGTTGGGTTGAGGCTTTCTCCTAACAGGGTTGACATGGAAAAAATGAAAAGTAGGATAAAAGTTAGCAATATTTTTAAACACTTCAATTTCGTCCAGGTGAATAGCAGTTGAATGATAATGAAACAATATGCATAAGTTATTTTTTGGAGTGATGACACCGCACTTTTCAGACGGGCAAAGTGGTTCAAGAGAGTTTGCTGTAGTTTGGATATATTGTAACCTATGTGACACTAATCAAAATTCGGTTTAACAAATTTTTTCAGCCCCTGGGGGACCTTAAAGTACGCACTTTCAGCATATTTCGAATTGAATGCATCACATGCGTCACAGTTGGTCCTTTAAGAGAGTCATAGTTACTCCCGCCGTTAACTTGCGTTTGGTTGACATTCACAGCTAAGGTTAGGGGCTGGAGGTAGCTCTGTGTGCCGCCTTATCCTCTTCGCTATAGTCCCCTTCCCCTTGTCCCACCTCTATATAGCCCCCTTATTTCCGCCCCTTGTAGCCGCCTTGTCCTGTTCCCTATAGTCCTTTTGTCCCACTTCTATATAGTCCCCTTGTTCCCACTCCTTATACCCATGCCTTATAGTCCCCTTTCCTTATAGTCCTCTTGTTCCCCTCCTTATAGTTCCCTTGTTCCCACTTCTTACTTTCGAAATGTCCCGGCTCCTTGCTTTGCTTTGTCCCGCTCCTTAGTTTCTCATGTTCACGCTCGTTATTTTCTTTTTGTTCCAAATCCTTATTTTCCCCGTGTTTCTCCTTATCGTTAACATATTCTCGCTCCTTATTTTCGACATGTTTAAGCTCTACCTCCTTGTTCCCGCGCCCTGGCACTTGTCTGAATGGTAATATTGCCCAGGCACTACTCTAAATGGTAGTATTGCCCAGGCACTACTCTGAATGGCAATATTGCCCAGGCACTACTCTGAATGGTAGTATTGCCCAGGCACTACTCTGAATGGTAATATTGCCCACCCAGGAAAAACAGAGTGTGGGAAACTACGGTAAACCCAAACGGGTAAAATTACTCTGGTCCCAGAGGGTAATGGCAGACTGACCCACATGGGTTAGCGCTACAAAATCACCAGTGTTTCCCTTAGGGAGTTTCACAGGCTTTTCCCTAAAGGAATATGCCCACTACTTTCCCGTTCGTATCCCTAATGGGTAATTCATGGGAAATGCTCTACTACCCTTGTTGAATCCCACACTTATTATTGTGTTTTTCCCATTCACAAACCCCACATGTATGTCGGCTCAGTTTTCATTCAGAATCTAAATTATTCTAGGGAAAAAAAATTAATTGTAGCATAAGTCATCAAATCATTAATGTACACTGTTCACATCACATCACTACGCATTACTATAATTACTGTAAATATTTAAACTATAATAGATGTATGTAGAAGAAACTAGTTTCATTAAAGTATGTGCAACAATGTTTTAACGGACAGCAAATGTTTTTTTTGAACTGAGTAGCAATTAAAATGATAAACTTTCTAAAACACTTTGCACTTACCATAAAACTAATGACACTTTTCAGAAATGGAGTAATCACAAAAATGTATAATTTGCACTAGAAAAAAATGAATATTTTTAACCGACAAATATAAGAGCGGCCGAGAGAAATGAATGGCTAACTGTA
>JAAAYG020057767.1:0-10295 GCA_009936455.2 Tomocerus minor
CTTCGTCACATTCTCGCAATTCGCGTGAATATTCGCGAACACCACCATCGAATGTAAGTGGAGGGATATTAAGCAGTAGTCATCAGCACAATAATAACAGCGGACTACTGGCAACAACTCCAAGCTCCATTGGATCATCTTCTCCGTCTGCAACGAATTCTCCGACTTTGCGTCCTATTTTAAGAACTAGAGGTCGAGAAAGGTCACTGTTACCTTGCGATGTGTGCGGCAAGGCTTTCGATCGACCCTCTCTGTTGAAAAGACACATGAGAACGCACACCGGGGAGAAGCCGCACATTTGTGATGTGTGTAGCAAGGGATTCAGCACCAGTAGCAGTCTCAATACTCACAGAAGGATTCACAGCGGGGAGAAGCCCCATCAGTGTCCTATCTGTGGAAAGAGATTCACCGCCTCCTCAAATCTCTATTATCATCGAATGACTCACAATAAGGTAGGGAGAAAGGAGACTATTCATTTTCCAACAATTAAAACCACTTATGAAGAAAATAATAATTTCCCCGCGAATGTTTACTGATTTTAAATTTTAATAAAACCAATTTTCTCATTATTAGGAAAAACCGCATAAATGTCTATTGTGCGGAAAATCCTTTCCTACTCCAGGGGATCTCAAAAGTCATCAATATGTTCACAGCGGATCCTGGCCTTACAATTGCCCCATTTGCCATCGTGGATTTTCGAAGCAAACCAACTTGCGAAATCATCTTTTGCTACATTCGGGTACGGGTATGATGAAAAACACATTATACGTCAATAATGGCAATTTTGATATCAGAAACAGATATACAGTATGTAGAAAACCACGTTACCTGCATATTACATGAAATAAATAATTTTCATTTGAATTAATTTAACTTTTAGGTGACAAGCCTCACAATTGTCAAATCTGCGGCAAGAAATTCGCTCTGGCTTGCAATTTACGTGCACATCTCAGAACACATGAAGAAGATCCTATATCAAGTTGTATTTCGTGCAAACGAACCTTTCTCTCTTCGCTAAATATGCTTGTGAATGGTCAATGTCGCTCTTGCATCCTTCACCAGAATGTAAATGTGAATACTAACATTAATATCACGACAAATAACAATAACAACTCTAATCCTGGAGATATCTCGAAGAGCAAAAGTTCCGGTGGAATAAATCTAGAACTCGTCCCTGTTAGCAATCATAATTTCACACATTCTTTGACTACATCCCCATCATCCCTTTCAGCGACAGTTTCATCGGATGTTTCGCAGAGTCTGGGTAATTTGAGTGCGTTGCAAGTACCGACAGCGGCGATAGCACCTCTCCCCGCATTTCTCCCGGCTCATCCATCTCCTCTTTTCCATGGAGCTATTACAGATGGAATGTCCGGGTTTAATCGACCTAACCCCTTCTTGGAACAGTTGTTTGAATGGAACTATCGATTCGCCAAAGAAACTGCCGGGAATTTGGGACTTCACTTTCAGCAGAAACTCCTCGAGTCTCAAATGCTCGCTGCTCAGTTGATGTCCGTTTCTAATTCACAAGGAATGACTAACATTGGAATTGGGATCTCCGACATTCTACGATTACGCTCCCAGGAATTCCCTACCGTCGATGTGGCCAGTGTTAACAAATTCGCACAGCAATAATACAAATATCAACGAAAAAAATATTAATAAAAATTACGATAATTATCTAAATATTCTCAAATGTAATTATTATGACGTATCAAGTACCTAATTATATATTTTACTCGTTTTTGTTTTATAGTTAGATAGAATCTAAAAATAATAAAATTACCGATGCAAATATGCTGAACCAGTATTAAAGGATTGTTAGCTATTGATAGCATTGAAGATGTTACCCAATGATAATTAGAGTAAATGCAATTTCAATTTAGTATTTAAAAACAAAAACAAGAAACCCTTTTATTGTTAACTTCAAGTCAACCATGTCGTAAAAATAAATAAGATTGAACTAAATTAATAAATGCTACTACGCTAATTATTATTATTATAATTATTAATAGATACTCTTTGTGAAATACGCTGTATATGATTCCAGTATTATTTATCTGTAAACTCCAATGTAAAAATGTAATGCTTGTTAGAAAATAAACCTACTTTATCTAGCAGGCACATCAGATTATTAACGATAATTATTATCTAAGTTGCAATGGCATCGTCAATCCCTACGTTAGAGTCGGTAGTTTTTTCAGGTTCCGCAGATCCAGTACCATTAGTGACATCAGTATCCAACTTTGGCTTCTTTGCGTCATTTTCAATTTCTGAAGAGTTTTCTTCGGGATCAGCACTTCGTTTCATTGCAACATTGTTTTCATCTGCGATATCAGTTTTATTTTCCGTTCCATCAGTAATGTCTTCTTTTACAGGCGCTTCGACGACGGAGTTACCATTTTCAACACTTTTAATTTCTTTGACAATTTCCTTTTCAGGTGGCCCAACAAGCAATTCTCTCAATGCCATTGTAGCGTATGAAGAGGCAGGGAGAGACAATTCGAACTTGACACATTTCTTAACTTTCTTTGTTTCGTCAGTAGGATTTTCTATTTTGATGTCACCTTCAGTTTCACTTGTTTTCACTTCCTCGTCCTTAACATTCTGTGGAAGTTTTATATCCATTTTGTCTAGATCCGAAGGAATAAGTGCATCCATGTTGTCACCATCCGAATAAGACAGAATTTCATAAGAAACATTTTTCGGGCGGATCACCAACTTTCGGTATGCTCCTTTTGGCCTTTCAGTTCTATCAACAATAAAAAATAAAAATGAAATTCTGGCAAATACAAAATAAAGTACGTAAAGGATCTAAGATCTGAAATTGTTATTTACTTCAAACTTAAAAAGCAATCGATGGGTAGGCCTTCTTCTCGCAAAAGATTTTCGTAGAAATCCTTAACTCCGTTTTTGGGATACTTAATTTCTGGACCAGGTAGCGGTATAAGAATATCAAAAATAGTGTATCTTGACTTGTTACCCTCTGTCACAATAATCACATCACACTTTGGCTTTGCTTCTTCACTAACTTCATCGTCGCGCACATCTTCATTTTCGATTCCTGGAAATTTTTAAAATTGGAATATTATAATTAATCTGCTGAAAACATAAATAAGTGCAATGATTCAAAAATTAAATGATCAAACGTATTACCTTCGGGGACTTCAACTTCCGTTTCTGGCAACAATGTGTTGTTTGGATTAGCATAGACTAAATCCCCAACAATGGGTTGCATCCCATACTTTTCAATTCGGTATGATGCCATTCTGTTCCACAGATAGCTCTGAACTGCATGTACGTATAGCTGTCTGGTATTTCTCGGAATTGACTGAAAAGCAGCTGGGTACAATTTCTTGCGGTAAAATTTCGACAAGCCATGAATTAAATTTGACTCGATTGAGCGATAAGAATATGGGAAATATTTCCTCGCTTCATAAGGATCCCTCCTTAACAACCAGGCTTCTTTCGCTTTTTTCAAAAAGTCACAATCATTGTTCTTCTCTTTCAAAATAAGATCGAATGCCTGAAATTAACATTTTCATTTAGTAACAACTGTTTTTAGCACACCATATTTTGTACGACGAATTGGAAATGATAAAATATAATACCTTTAAGTAATTGGATTGTAGCAGAGCTTTGCCGACATCGTGAGTAGAGACGTCAAATGAACCAAAACGCTGTAGACCATAATAATTAATAAATCCTTGGGTTTTTAAAGAAAGAACGGCTTCTTCGATAATGGAATCGGATTCTACGTTAACGTTCTTTAACAAAATTGTGAAATGGTTTCCTGTTAAGCTTCCAAGAAATATTGGGGTTGTCTTGTATTCATAATTCCCAAGTTTAGAATTCTTTGAATAATCAGATATTTCAACTAGCCTGGCCGCGTCAATATTTGGGATCGAGATTCGTTGAGTTGTCTTCGCTTGACGATCTTTCGTTCCCGCGTAACTTATTAGATTGGGCTTTAGGCTAAATAAAAAAGGAAACAATTTAAATTTTGTTCACAAAAACTTGGAATATAAATAAAGAGCATGTAAGGCACGTTTCTACTCACTTTAACTTTTTGGCAATATATCCTATCACGTTTGAAGTGTCTAAACCTTCTTTATACAAAATGCAATGAGTATATTTAGCCCGGTTTGCAGGACGGCGAAAGGTTTTGCCTGAAATAAAAAAACCACCATTTTAGTATTTCCCTAATCTTTGAAAAATAAATTATTTTGCTGCAATTTAAATTAGTAAGCGAATTAAATAATTACTCGATTGTGCAGAAACAACAATAAATTTTTGTCCATCCTTATCTACAGTCGTGGAAGCCACCTTGTCGAATTTTGAAATCCAATTATGAACTTTAGTTCGCTCATCTTTAGCTAAATCAGTCACCTGAACAGAGACATAAATAAACATGTGTTAATTTTCCACGAAAATAACACAGAAACAGATTTTGCAAGTAGTTTAAGTGCATACATTTATCTCGACAACAGCTTTCCGAAAGTTTCCTCTTCTCTCTATTATATCTTCTTGTAAGTCTGAAATTTTCTTCCTTATATCTTCAGTAAGACACTTAGTAACATCTAAATCTTCGAGGCTGTCCGATTTTTTTTCTATAGAAAAAGATTCAAAGATTTTAAAAACTTGACCTGACTTACAGAACATCTCGAATACCAACAAAATATTTGTGAACTAGTTACATACCTTCCACAGGGGGGGCCAAAGAAGTTAGTTTGACAATATTTCCATCCAAATCAATTTCGTGGACGTGAAAATCGGAATACCTTAAGAATGAAAATAATTTTTGGAATTTAAAGCCGCCATATGAAATTAAGTTATTTAGACAATTTTTTGTTGGTTCTTGATGAATTTTATACCTTTCTTTCAAAGTTGCAGGAAACCTTTCGTGTTTACCAACACGAAGTAAAATTCCAACTTGATTTTCGAATCTTACAACTGTGTGTATCTTCTCCCCATTGGCGGATCCCGACGCAGACGACATAATTCAATTTTCTGTTCCGGAAATAATGCAATTTGGTAACCTGGAAAATCCAAGGCAACTTTTAGTGTTTTAAAACAATGTTATTCTCTCTAAAATCCAAATGTGTTCGTAGTTTTCCTTTAGATTTCCACTTTCCAAGATTCCACGCGAGCTAAATCTCACATTCTGGTAGCACTAATGCGGTATCTTTGATTTATGCGCTCCTGCAAGAATTCTCCAACGTGATCTCATTTTGAACTGGAGGATAACGAAATCAATCCATATAATTGACACAACAAAACAAACAAGAGAACCAAACGAATCTAGGATTCTAACAAAGATCATTCGTTGCCTGGTCTTGAATATCTACTAAATCTTCCCCCGCAAGCAAAATTTTGAAATTCTGATAATGAAACTTTGAAATAAAGGTAAGATTTATAGACTGACTATTCATTAGAAAATACTCGACAGATTTACGACGCAATTCTTTGAATAATACGTAGTTCGTTCAATTTATGGTGATATTTCATTTTATTATTATAATATTTTGTAAACAAGGAATTCTGGGATTTTGAAGAAGAAATAAAAAGATATGATTTACAGTCAAAGATGTCTCAAGTAGAAGAATATTCCCATGATTTTGAAGACGTCTCCGGCTCGGTGTCAGTAGACACGTCACAATTTGCCCAGTCCCAGTCCGAAGATTTTGAAGCGGATGAGGTAGTGGATGAATGTATATCAGATGAAGAAATCTCAGATAAAATAGTAAAACAACCACTGGTGGCCAGAAATGAAGTTGCTACAAATCCAACAGGAGGTGAATGCCGCAGCTGTTATTGTTTATAATAATAATTTCTACTTATGCTGTTACTCATGTATTTTGAAAAGGTTGACATTTCTTTCACCTAGTTCATTTAAATATTTTTGTTTAGATGATGGGAAAAGCGAAGCAGAATCTTCGTCTAAATCAGCAGCAACGTTGGATGAAGTTCAGAAATTCTTTGAAAACGCCGTGGATGATGGAGAAAATGCTCCTACGCCGGATATGGCTGAAATCGAAAGTATTATGCGTAAACTTGATAAGTTAGAAAAAGCTCAGTCAGCATTGGAAACAACTTTAAACCTAGACTGGATTGATAACAACCCTGAATTTGTGGCGTCTACTCAGAATTTCCACTCTAATGTAGCCGGTCAGGATCTCTCTGATGCACTTTCAGCTGAGCTTAATTCTGTAGAGCAATTAATAAAAATGGAGTCGAAATCCCTAGATAAGTACAAAAAAAGATCCGGTGAAAATTCAACAGCTGCGTCGATAGTCTCTGGGGGTGTTGGAGATCGATCTCTTGAAGATGTGCTCAAAGAATACAACGAATTGGAGCAAAGTTTCAGCGCTGATCTTGATGATGTTGTCAAACCCATTCCAACTGAACCGATATCTCATAGTCCTATGAAAATAGGGTCTGGTCAAAGGAAAACTGGGGATGGAAATTCTTCTGCGAATAGTCCGCATCCAAAAAACAGTCCCACGAAGAAACTTCGTCCAAAGTCAGCAGGAAAAAACCAAATACGATCTCAAAACTTTACTGAAAAGTTTAATGAATTGGTGAATAGTGAATTGTTGAAAGAATCGGAACTATTAGCAGCCTCATCTCAAAATCGGGCTACAAGGAGTCACAGCTACGACGCCAATAGTGAAACCGGAGGAAAATATAATCCCCGATCTATTTACGGTGCAATTGAACCGGTAATAAGAAAGAAATTGAATGCATCTAGAAATCGGCGACCTGGTAGTGCCAGTGGAGAAAATTCTGAGTCGAACAAAGTAAGTTTATTTCAAAAATAAATTCAGAGCACTTTATTAAATAAATAATTACAAACGTAAGTTAAATTAGTGTCATTTTAAATAAAAAATATAATTTTCATTGCAGGTGCACTTTCCTTCATCAAAAATGGGAGCTGGGGAAGGGATTCTATTACTCGACGAAATCATCGCCTCGTCTCCAGAAATCGGTGCTGGCTCTAACTCTTATGTCATTGAAAAGCTAAAAACGGAAATGTCAAGACAGGAAACACTGATTGAAGCCTATCAAACTGACAGCCAGAAATTGTACAGTCAGCTTAAAAACTCTCAGGTAAATAAAATCTCAATGTTACCAAAATCTCTCAAAATATTCTGGAAAAAGGCTTAAAAATTAGAAAAAAGTAAGATAGAAAATGGATTGACAACTAATTGCAATTCAGCAAGCTTTGACTTGAGGACAAGTTTATCTTATTGGCATTTTGTCAAACCCTCAATAGTTATCATTATTTGGTTCTGAGCGCAATTTTACAGCGAGACTACGGGCAAGAGCCGCAACTCCATTGAATGTTTCCTCTCCCGTTGCCCGAATCTGACTGGCTGGTAAATTAAATCCAAATCTTCCAGTATCGCGCAACTCAAGGCAATAAGAGTATTTAATTCCTGCAGCTCCTGGAAAAATTACAAAATAAGCAATGAAATGAAGAATTATTTTTCAAAAAATATTTTAAAATGCTTTTTTGAGATAAATATTATGGAAATCTTTTTCAAAAAAATATTCTAGAATTCTTTTTCGAGAAGAATATCCTGGAACTCTTTATCGAGAAAAATATCCTGGAACTTTTTCGAGATTTGGGAATAATTTGCAAAGAATTGAAATTACCCTTAGCCCAATCGTCGGATCCTCCAGCAGCAGCGTAGAGTAAATCAGGAGCAGTTCCAACTCTGTAGCTTGTTCCATATGTCCTGGTTAAAGCAGATTGTCCAATTCTTGCCATTCTCATCAGTTCATTGTAGTCAGCTGGTTTTTGTGACTTGCTGAATCCCCAAGGTACGAGCCACATTTGAGAGTAGGCATGGAATGTCAGGTACATCTTCAATTTAGACCTCAAAGCCATGATAGCGCGGGAGACGGCAGCAGTTTCAGGCTCAGAGAAAGCTCGTGGTCCGTGGTAGATGTCGGAGCAGGGGTCACTGCTGGAACCTGCTACTGCCCATTGATATCCCCAGTTTCTGTTAGGGTCAACTCCACGGCATCGTCCGTTTCCTCCTGAACGTGTCTTTCTCCAGTAACGATCGTTGGTGTGTGTGTATTCATATCCGTCAACATTGACGATTGGGACGATGTACCTGTAGAATTGAAACAAAAGTGTTATTCCTCATTCTTGGTAGTCATTGAAGGAAAATAATCAAAATTTGACTTAAAAAACATTTTCAAAATCGAAAAAAAATCTCAATAATTGACAAAGACAAAAATAAGTGAACATTCCTAGGAAAATTCTCTAATTTGGAAAATTGTTATAGTTTTCTCTAATTTTTTGGAGCGGTTAGAGATATATCCTAATTTTTCTTTCATATATACACTTAATATCAAACAGTAAATTGTACCAGTCGAATTTCTCGGTCAAATCCTTGCTGTTTGGGTCGTTGATAAGTTTGTCCATCATGTAGGTGACAGTTGCTACATGTGTAAAGTTCAATTGTAAATTAATAATCTTTCCCTCTTTGGATTAAAGTATTAAAGTAAGAAGTAGTAATAAAGTTCAATTACCTGGAGAAATCCATTCTCTTGCATGCATACCTCCGTCGAGCCAAATACCAGGCTTATTTCCTGTTCCGATTCGGATCAAACCGATTTCTCTGCCTTCAGTAGATGTTCCAATTGCTTGATAGGCTACCATGTTGTCTCGTCTTGCCATGGCACGGGAGTATTCCATAATCACTAAAAATGAAAGAAAAAACCTTTAATTTCTGAAAATGATCTAGATGAGTGTGGAAATGGCAACTATATAAAAGAGTTTTCATTTTCCTTACCGTCGTAGCGTTGATAAGCATTCCAATTCATTCGTGTAGCACGACCTTCGAGTGTTGTGTCATCAGAAATATTTTCAACAAAAGCCGTTGGGTTTTCTTGGCGGATGAGTTCATCAGCGTCATGGAAAACAACTTCATGGTTCATTCCAAGTTGGTCGAATAATTCTTGAACATAGGACACTTGGTTTGGCGATGCCAAAATATCCGTCGTCTCATTAACTTTTGGGTATGTCCAGAAGTGGACACCTGTTGACAAAATCCAGCGTTAAGTTCGAAATTCCACAATATTTATCGGGAACAAAATATCGTATGAAAGACAAACTTACCATGCATGCCGTCTAAAATGAGTAGAGATTTGGCGAGATCTTCTTTTTCTATGGGATGTGTCCTCAGCAATTTGTATCCAGCGTAGGATTTTCGTCCTAAATATTGCTCATCTTCCGCCATTGGACTTGCACTGACTTGTAAAGTTACAGCTAGTAGCCATATTACAAACGGGAACAGTAGCCTCGTCGAATTCCCCATCACTACAGATAAATTATTGCGTTAATACATCCGATGATACAACTGTGAAATGATGTAATAAAAGTCCAATAGGTATACAGAGACTATAAGCGAAGTTGTAATCTTCGTTAGAAAATAAATCTGCTGTCAGTGACAAAGAATTATTGCAAAAATATCGCTATTACTAGTACTACTTTATGAAACTGCAAAAAATGATGTATAAGATTATACTAAGACGCTTTAGAGGTTTACAGAAATGATGAATGACAATTCTGTATCTTCGTATAGTAGCAATAGCAACTCTCTGACGGTTTTCAACGTCCTTTATGCTCGTGTATCAAAGATACTAATGTTAAGTCGTAGCTTTTGTGTTCATTAGACGTTCTAAAAGATAAAAACTTGTCAGAGTGTCTCTATAATAATGTCTCAATATGTATGTCTGATGAATTGGTTACATGCAAGCGTAAAATTAGAAGATTCTATTACTTTTAAATGTCATATTTTGTTATCTATAGATTGGGTGGTAAGATTTTAGAGATAGTCAGATATTACAGAGGAGTTAAAAGTGTATTGGGGTAATGGTGTTAGTATTTAGATTTATATTAGGTAGGCTGTTGAAATGCAAGTGTTTTCACTTTCAGCCAAGTTAAATTCGTGTCTTGTCTTTCGCAGTCAATGCAGCACTAAATTTACATGACTCGGTTAAAATGCTAATGTTTTTCTTATTTTGCTAATCCTGTGCAGTGTGTCCTAGGATAGGACTGTGTATTAAAGTATTTTTAATGGCACAAATAGCTAAGTGGTGTGTTATGACTAGCAGGATTCGCATGTCGAAATGAGCCAAAATAAACTGTCAGGTACGTTGTTGTCCTTTCAAGAAATTCATTCTTGCATCTGCTCACTGCTCTGTTTGTTCATTAGTTAAGCTCAGTTTTACAAACTACCTAAATGCAACTGCAACTGTCTTGTACATACAGATCA
>JAAAYG020057789.1:0-10293 GCA_009936455.2 Tomocerus minor
CGTTTTATTGCCCTTTCTACAATTAGCTATTCCTTTGATTATCTCATTGGTAGTGGGGATTATTACATACGCTTGCTTCATACGGCATCAAAGAAGTTTAGAGTAAGTTTCGTTAAATGTTTCAGTATTAATCATAAAAACTAAAATATAACTATCTTACTGTAGTTCTAATTTATTTGGGTTCATAAACAGAGAATATGTCAATACCATTGGAGCCATTAGCTATGATGCAACAGCAAATAATGATGACAACGACGAAATTGTGCCCCAGCCTGGTGATACCCAAGTAAAAAGCATTAGTAAATCTCTTCGAATACAGAAGTTTAGATGTAACATTAGTACTAGGGCAAAATACCGTCTTAAAAATGTGCAAAATGTCCTCAAGAGCAAAATACTCCATATAAACAACCCACAAGAAAATTATGCTAACCATCCAAAAATTTTATCTGGCGCAGATTTTGTGTCTCAAACAGGGCAATGTCCAAATGATACTTCAGTACCCTCTTCGGAATGTGGTCGCCATCCTGAAGACTCAGCACAGGCTAATTTGTTGAGAGAAACTCCACAAAATCCACGCAAAGCCTCTCTTTATATGTCGGATTTTGCAAGCCCTGCATCTGATACGGATGTTTTGCCAACAAATCACCATCCTGGCCATTTCATACGGATACTCTTGCTGATAACTTTTTTCTATGCAATTCCAGTGTACGAATTGACAATATACTTTTTAATGGTATGGACTAAATTTAAAAAAAATGCTTGACAAGGAAAACAATTGTGTATGTACAATAAATTAATTATGTTTTTCAATGACTGTTATAAATTTCAGACACTAAGTGACAACTACGATAGATGTTTCTTCAATGAATTGTGCGCATATCGGGTGGGAGGAATTATTGATTTCAACCACATTTGGTCCAATATGTCGTATGTTATTCTTGGTCTGGCGTTTTTTATCACAGTTAAAAAAAGAGGAGAGGGGAAACTGTTCAATCGAAATCCAGATGGTATTCCCTACCAAAAAGGAATGTTTTATTCTCTTGGCGTTGCATTAACCATGGAGGGGGCATTTAGTGCTGCTTATCATTTGTGCCCCAATCAATTTACTTTTCAATATGGTAATTGATTAATATCTCGAATGTGATATATAATGTTTTAATAATTATTATTTACGTGGCTATATTAACAGATACAACGTTTATGTACATCATTTCAAGTTTACTTATCATCAAGCTATTTATCTCACGACACCTTGTAACTTATGTTACTGCGTAAGTATTGAAATGCTTTCTCTTTTTAAATTCTTGATGGTACAAATATTTAAACATGAAATTCGATACAAAAATTATAATTTAATTACAGCTATAAGATCTACGGTATGCTGGTGTCACTAGTATTGCTAACTGCATGTTCTTACATTTTGGATACTGCTGCAGACTACCAATCCCTGAAATACATATATTTTGTCTACTTAATTATTCAATCTGTAATTATATTGCTTCTTTCAATATACTATTGCGACGTAGGGCAATTTAAAGATAAAGGTCTCACCGTTTTTTTCAAAATTAGTACTTCAACAATAAAAATATTTTAATTATATGGGTTTTTCTACGTATAAGAGATATATCAATCAATAATGCAACTAAGAGTGTTTTAAAATTATACAGATGGAAATATAATTGTCTCTCCTGTTGGGGTAGTTATGAAAAGACTGTTAGAAAATAATAGAGACACGCCGTTCCTTTGGAAGAGAGCTGCCGTTGGGATTTTTCTTCTACTAGCAAGCGTTACCATTTTTATTTTGATGTTGTACTCAAACAAAGAGTTTACCTCTATACTTCTCGCCACGATGGTTTCAATACCAATTTTTTTCCTGTTGAACTACATCTTCTGGAAGGTAAACAATATTCCTATATTACCTTAGATACCTACTGTGGTTTCGGTGTCGGTATTTTGTTTATGAATGTTTCTTATGTTTTAGTGGCCATTAAATTGTTTTTACAGTTTTGGTATTCAGAGTATACACTCCGCGGCCCAAAGAGAAATCTGATTGTATTCCCTGGGTTATGTTTTATTTTTTCTGGGCTTCTTGGTTTGGTTGCTTTGTACTTTTTTGACAAAACCGCCTACAACCCAAATGATTCTCCAGCTATTTCACGCTCAAGAAATGTAGAGTGCATCCTTTCTATTTACGATAATCATGACTGGTGGCATATGATTTCTGCAGTGTCATTATTTCTTGGATACATGGTACGCATTTTATAATAAAACTTACTAATTAGTAGCAACAGCCAAGTTTATTATTAATGTAATGTTTTTACTTGATTATGTAGGGATTGCTGACCATTGATGATGGACTTGTTTCAACACCTCGCAAAAAGATTCATGTATTTTAATTAATACATTGTCTTCATGAACATACTAAGTTCTTGTAAATTTTGTACTACAAAGGACAATCGTTAGTTTATATTCGTATTGTTAATAAACTTAACTATTTTAATGTTAGCTCAATACATATATGTTATTGCCAGCATCATACATTATTATTGTTAGTTATAGCATACATACTTTTACTTTTAGAAATGGAAGATGGAAAGGTGCTAAGGATGGTGGAGTGCCGGAGTAATGGGAGAAATTAAAAAATGGGGTAATATAGGATGCTAGGACTAGCTACATTCTACTAAAGCGTGCATTTACAGCTGATCTAAGAAACGGTGTGCGCAAATGTTTCTGCGGCAAAATGATGATACTCAATTATCATAACTGAAAATCTTCATTTCGGCACAGAAACCCTTGCGAACCGTTTCTTTCGGCAACTGTAAATCCACTCTAGTTACTGTACAATTTGTACGAAATAAGGATATGGAATATATTAGGTATTTCGTACTTTATTCGATGTAATCCGTGTATTAGGCATTTATGTATTTTTTGCATAAATTCACCTAATTACTAAATATCTCAATAATTATCAGCTTTCTTTTTATCTTAAAATTTTAAGATCATAACAACCCGCAGACATTAATAAAAATTAAGCAGCATAGCTCACATATCAAAACAGTCTTCGCTCACTTTTGCAATTATTCCCTGATTGAAACTGATCACATCCTTAGCATAATTATTGTAATAAATGTTAGAATACACTTACTAACTCTTCATTGATTTGCCTTCTTTAAGAGATAAGTATTGTATTACAGTTTGAGAATAAAGGTTAAACATTTCTACAGAGTCATTTCATCCACTTGAAAGACTGAATCACAAAACTTTGCTTTTACAGAGATACATTGTATAATCCTTTCACTGATTCATTATAGACATAATACAAGTGAAGTCACAAGTACAACACGTTTCAAGTTGAACACGTTTTCGTTGGTCATTAAAACGTTTTTCTAGTAGCATTTTACTAAATAGATTAACCGTTTGTAACTAGTCCAGTAAGGAAGCAATTTGAATTAAATTTACTGGAATAATGTATGACTATTCTCGTTTTCGGGTGTATCTTCTGGTGTGATATATCACTCCTCACTATTCGATTTGTTTTTCTAAAACGGTTTATGATATAAACCCGGAAAATCTCAAAAGGTCACTCTGTCCTTGATTTGCAACTGGGAATTACGTAAGCCTCTTTCGGCAACAATAGGCCACGTATTACTTTTGAATTACAGATTTATGATGTATGTTTTTTTGGGGATATCCTGATTATTATATAAAGGAAATTAACGATTTTATATACATATTAATACCTGGTAAATTGGTGAGCATATTATTACCCGGAATTAATCAAGACCAATTAGATGCTGCATGTTTGCATGGTGGGTACGTAGAACCAAGGCCGTGCCTATTTTTCAAATAAGTGATGTCAGCAGGGATAATTTTATTTTTAATTAGGTAGACTTTGTTTTGGATCTTTTAATTCTGCCACTACTGGGGTAGTGTAGTACTTACATCCTTATAAAATTTTTCCAAAATGAATTTCTGCCCTTAGAAATTTAAAAAAAAATTGTTTAAACATTCGAAAAGTAGCATCTTAACCTGAAGATTTGCATTCTATTGTTTTAAATTCTGCACAAAAATTTATTTGTCTGTAAGTTAGAAATGAACATTCGTTGGAAAAGTCTTGGAATAATGGATGTTGCACGTAGCCATAGATATACAGAGAGAAAGCTATTCAATTGAGATTTTTCTGTTTTTGACTCAAAAAAAGGTAATTTTGCAAGGTAATTTTGATAGTCGCATTTGTCGACTACACCTTTAACGGGGTTGTGTGTCCCCTTTATACATCAAAAAGTATATGATCCTCAGCAGTTTTACCAAAAAATTATATTGAGAATTATCATATTCGAAGTGATGCCGGGTCCAGTGATTCTGCTTTGATCGCAGGGGCAACGTATTTTCTCGATCCCCAGTTAATGGCTGCACTTATAAATACCTCCGCCGTATGACGGGACTGTAAATATAATAATTGCCTTGTAGGATAGCCTGATAATATTTTCATATATTATTTATACAGAATTTTGTAGAATTTTTTATTTTATTGTTGTTAATACTTTTCTGTCAATCACCTATAACTTAACTTAGACTTTAGGGTGGTGGCTCCAACGGATACCGACAAAATATTACGCTCGGTCGCGGTCGCGCCACTTTTAATCTGTACCTCTTATGATAATTGACAGGTTATTATGCTGTAAATATCACTTTATTGAATCACAAAAGGCAATGCTTTTAAAAAGATACTTGTAAAATGTTTTCACTGATTCACGATAAACACTAACACGAGAAGTCACAATTACTACGTATTTCAGGTTGAATACATTCATTTTCTTGGTTAATCATAAGCTTTTTAAATAGCGTTTTACTAAATATTAACCGTTTGTTAAATTGCTTTTTATACCGCTAGACCAGGAAGGAAGTAATTTTAATAAATTTTCTCGAATAATGTATGACCTGTATATTGTCCCGTTTTCGGGAGTATTTTCTGCATTGGCGAATTCCTCCTTACGATTCGATGCGTTTTTCTTAGAAGGTTCATGACATAAACCAGGAAAATAAATTATTATCTCGAAAGGTTCCATGTCTTTGACTTTTCCGGTTGAATGGTATTGGCAGAATTATGTTGAAAGTTTTCTTGTGAATATCCTTATTATATGAATCAAATAAACGATTTCATGTATTTATTAATTCCTGGTAAAGTTTTGGTATTCATATTATTACTGGGAAAACCATATTATATTGTGCCGCGAAAATGGAACAAAAAAAGAAAGACTTCTAACAATTTAGATTTGTTCTTAAATCATTGTTTCCTGATTCTACAATGGATTCAAAAAAGTGCTGGGTAGCCTCAAGAGCGTTCCTTTCATTCAAATAAATGATGCCAACAGGGACAAAACTTCGCGGAAGATTGTTTGGCTAAAACTACTGCAGCCAGCTTTCTACAAATATGCAGACTGGATACTGCGCGTTTTGGTCTGCGTAAATTAAACTTAATTAGCCTTTGTTTTTTGAACTCTTGATCCCACCACCTTAGTGGTGTAGTGCACAACAAGAAGTTTTTTATAACAGCAGGGTCTTCTTGTAGGGCACCAGTACCCATTAGGAATTCTAGTTATTCTATTTGGACATTGCTTCAATGCAAAAGGCTCCACTCACTCTCCCATAGCCACGAAATTCATTGGGAAGGGACTTGCAACTTTTATTTGGTTTAGTTAGCTCTCCGTGAAACGTAAAAAGTTTTGCCACTTCAACTCAAAACTAAATAAAAAATCTCGCCGAAAAGTATTTCGATTTTCTTCAAAAAACAATAAATCCAGCGATTTAGGTGGAGGGGGTTTCTGTTAACCAAGCCATCATTCCGGATAACCCCATAAATTCCACATCCATTAAATACGAATTGGATAATATGCGCTTTCAATTTTTTGTATCCCTTTGCACTTTCTGCTATTGAATTGCATGATGAATTGTAATAACTTCATTAGTTGTGTACCGTTTTTCCATCGTACAATTAAGTATGAAATTGATCCAAGTAAATATGCGGGCCATGTGCAGTAACCCATAAAACTTAATAAGAAGTGCTTCTGAACAAAATATATGCATGTATATCTCATACGAATGTTTAAACATTCAAACACCAGAAGTTTGGTTTTTTATTTATTAATTTTCAACAAAAACCTGCTATTCCATTTCCGTATTTAGGAATTGCTCTTGAATGTTTTAAAAATGGCATTCGCAAAATTGTAGATATTATACAATTATACATAATAATGCCTTCTCCAAAATGACATTCTATAATTCTTATTAGGTTAATGTTAGTTACAGGGATAGTAATGAACATTATATTTGTCAATCAAGAAGAATACTTTTAAGACAAAACTTTATATAGTCAGGATTAAATCAATTGATTTTTCAGTAACCAATCGAAAATACTCAGTTGCAGAATTACGATTCAATGAGTAAAAGCTTCCGGCTTTAAAGTAGACAGGTTTCAAGGCTTTTGCTCTCTTCCTGATAAACGCATTGGGATGATATCTGAAAAGACGAATGCAATTTGAAGACTTATCACCCATGGAAAATGTAGCGCGATACAATACTCCACACGATGCATAAACATATGCCGACAAAATTGGCATCAGTAAATAACCCGGCATTGGAATTTTATTAGGTAGTTTAATAGATGCATAATTAGAGGTGATGGTAAATGCTCCCATGACTCCCATAATATGTGGAACAAAATTTTTTGCTATCTCATTGATACATAAATCACAAATCATCAACTGGCGATACAAGGACAAAGACATTTCTGGTCTTTTTTCCAAGAATGTGAAAAAACACACAGCTTTGGGGTCCCGGTTTTCTCCAGTGATAACTGAAGCCCAGTATTCCAGTGTTTTCACGCAAATCAGAGATATCATACACGTAAATGACATTGGGCCCCATAGAAAGCAGCCAAATAAGAATATAGCGACAAAACTGCTAAACTTAACCAATAACGAATATTCTTCGTAAATATGAGGCATGTGATCCAAGACAAATCTTTGCAGGGGATCCAATGGAGACATCAGCGACAAAGCAGCCCCAAAGAATGAACTCAGTACACCAATCGGAACGAAATATTTTGCAAATTTTTCGTAGATTAGGACCTCTGGAGATTTACATCTACGTGGATATAATTTTATTTGCCACCCTGTCATTGTTTCAAATATAAATTAAAAAAAATAATTAAATACGACTACCGAAAATGTACAATAAATAAATATAATGAACTTAGATACCTTTCATTTTGTTATCGAATGCAATTAGTGAATTCAAATTATCGGCCAATTGCTTTGGACCCATCAACATGGTCAATGCCACTATAAGCGCACCCAGTATAATTGACATGTAGAAGATGTACATAATTATTTGGTAGATCTCAAAACTCTCATCACGGACGAAGATTTCTTTTAAAAGCCGAAGGGATCCATACAGAAAAACAATGCAGCGAAAAGCCACTAAGATTCTTGTAAAATATTGTTGGAATTTGTTCTGCGAAACGCTGAATAGATGAGTCGTTCTGTTCCAGTCATAAGGTGTACATTTCAAAAATTCACTAAATCGACAAGTTCTCTCCAAGGCAATGAATACTGCTTCCGATGCCATTATTAACTGATTTACTAAACTTCAATTTTATATATTTTGTATTTACTTTAAATCTTGCAAATGTGAAATATTTTAAAATATATGCACAATAAAATATTTTTGATAAATTGAGGTTTAATTAAAATGGTATATAAGTAAAAATGTTTTTGAACCAGTTCGCTTTTTTCTTAAATGCAACGAAATTTTGGCCGTGGGTACATAGATGTGATTTTAATGCTATCTGTAAATAAATTTCTTTAAATTGAAATTAAAAGGGAACTGTGGAGTACTGCAAAGACTGGCACACACATTCCAGTGGATCAAGACTCCATATGGTACACAACCATTGCACCGATAGTTTTTCACAATATATATATATATTCAGGCCATTATTCGCTGAAAGGGGGATTCGTGGATTCTCTCCTTAAGATTTTCCCCTAAAATCTTCCTGGTTAAAAAAGGAAAATCTGCCATTTCTGATGTGGGGAATTGTGACCCTGCACACAGGGCAAAGTAACACTTTCCTTCTCCTACAAATGAATGTTTTTTACATAGGACACAATACTAGTACAACAAGAAGCACTAACTACAGCTGGACAGAAGGAAACATTAGAGAGGAAATTATTTGTGCTTGTAGACAGGAATAGGAATGATAAAGCTTTAACGGCTCAGCTAAATGGAGTACATGCAAATGCAAGACAACGTTGTTTGCAATTACGACAGTGCACTTTCTACTGCGGTGTGGAACAAGCTGAAAAGAGATGTGTTCACTAGGTCTCTTACACCCTTGCACGCGAGCGTGGCCGTAGACGAGAAATATATAGATTATACTGTATGGATTCGGCGCTCCGATTTGATGGCACTGCTTAACAGTGCCATCCATCCGGAGCGACGAATTCATACCATAGAATCTTAATTATATGAGCTGTTTGTCAAGGCTGGGATAAACTTCGAGGTTACAGCAAAATACAAACCGCCGGGTAAACAGTGACATGTAATTGTTATTTTTAAAAAATTAAGAAGAAAAAAATAGCATCAAATTTTGGTGGTCTCATCAACTGCCTCTAACCGGCTGCGCCTGAGGAGATATTAAATATCCAAATGTCAAAAATTCGAACATACAACATTAACCTATAAATCTACTCTAATTTATTTAGCAGGAAATAGCGTCAGGAAAACGGTGATTATCCATCGTGCTTTGGTAAATTTTGATTCAACATTTTTATAGATAACTGGGATAAACCGCTTAGGAGTAGACAGCTTACAAACACACGTTCGTACAAATGTAAAAAATTCTAGGAAGTCTATGTTTCAGATTGTGGTACTGTTTTCTTGCGTCGCCTAGATACCTTAATAAATGGTTTTTTGCCTGAAATTAATGTTAATTTCAATAAACACGCCTCCTCCCACCTGACGTTTCAGTGTGTGGTTGTAGAATACCCTGCACCTGGAGTCAACATTGACACTTAGACCACACCATTAAAAGTAAATGCAAAACCAAATGACAAAGTCACCTTTAAAATTATTGGAACTTTTTTTCTATGTAGAATATTCTACAACTTTTGTAGTTGGACATGGAGGTTAGATGAACGAGATTTGAAATTTGAACAGCCTTTATACGGCAAAAGTATCAGCTACTGGCACCTACACGTAGAAATTGTGAAGAAATCGGTACCGCCTGTTAACAATAAAATAAATTATATATTATTAATGCCAAATTTGTAGGCGTATTTTGCACTTTATCCATAATTGGTATTTTCCTATGTGATTTGTTATGCCTTATTTCCTGTAACATGTATTGAGCAAGTTCCGCTATAATACTGTCTAATGAGAAGGACGAGTTTGGAAGCGTACAGGTGCAGATGATGTATAGTAATGAATGAAGTTTAGTTTGTTTTCAAGGACTTCTTAGCGTTGATAGAGTTCTATCAATACCGTGTATTTATCATTGCGGGTCAACCTGTCCCTAGTAACACATGAAGCCTTGAAATAGCTGCTTAGCAGTTGATTAAAACATGCAAAAAAATCATTTTCATGTTTTAAGAAGCTGCTAATCAGCTATTTTTAACTGTGTTACTGGGGTGTTTATAAATTCATGTACCTAACCTAGAACCTACATTCCCATTCCCAACTGTTGTAGCTACTTCGTCAATAAAAATCATCGTTTTTTAATCGTCGTGTCTACATTCTATCGCCTGCTTGAAATTATGTTCTCATATATTCCTCATTTAGTATCCTGGCAATATAGAGAATTGGTATCCTCAACTTCGCATTATCCTAATCTATTCTTCAACTTTAAACAAAATTTTGTGTTGAGACCATCAGAAACCAGGAGCCATATTCTCATCCGCAGCGCAAGGGCTAATCGCTAGCAAATATCAAGTTTTTACATGGTTACGTCTATTTACGAAAGGGTTTTGTGATGTCGCAATTTTGCCATACAAGATGGAAATAAGGGCCCTGGTTACGACCGTTTTTAAGAATATAGAAGATAAAAAAATTTCCCGAAGATGGCCATTTTCAAGAAAACGAAGCAGCAGGAGGCCAACAATTCTGGAGCACAACTTAGGACTGCTAAATCTTGGAAAACCTTGGTGACAGTAGCTAGCACAGTGGCTAGGTTAGTAGTGCGTTCGGTGCGCTAGACCTCACTGTCGGACCTGTCATGGGTTCGAGCCCTTCCAA
>JAAAYG020057800.1:0-42427 GCA_009936455.2 Tomocerus minor
AGTGAGTCCTATGCCTATCTCTTATTACTGTGGCTAACTTCAGTCCCGAAATACATACTACACCAGCATACACAGTATTGTAGCTATCACAACAGTAAGAGTGAGTCCTATGCCTATCTCTTATTACTGTGGCTAACTTCAGTCCCGAAATACATACTACACCAGCATACACAGTATTGTAGCTATCACAACAGTGAGAGTGATTCCTATGCCTTTCTCTTATTACTGTGGCTAACTTCAGTCCCGAAATACATACTACACCAGCATACACAGTATTGTAGCTATCACAACAGTAAGAGTGAGTCCTATGCCTATCTCTTATTACTGTGGCTAACTTCAGTCCCGAAATACATACTACGTCAGTATACACAACAGTAAGAGAGAGTCCTGTGCGTATCTCTTACTGTTGTGGTTAACTCCACTCCCCTAATTACATTCATTGTGGTTAAATGCGTTATAAACATACTACTTACGATATTCGTACAAAGTATAGCAACCACCGATGATAGTGGTAGGTATAGTCACTGTGATTAATTTTTCTATTCCAGAAACCACATCTAGCCATCATAAACTTTCATCTATCCGCCACAATTTTACATTTTCGGAATATTGTATACATGCACCTGTTTTATTTTTAGTGTCGTGCTGCCTCGCATTTGACTATTTATTCATACATGTGCATTTTCATTATTTCCGTAGTTTCATTTTATCGTACAGCTTCTAACTAAATTATAACAATTCTACTTACTTTTATAACTGAGACTACTGGATTATTGAATTGTTTCATGTGTGTCCACGTGGATTATAGCTTGTACTGGATGTAATGTCAATATTTGTCTGTCTATCTACGTTTTACTTTCTTCAATGGGAAAATAGAATTGGGTTGAAATGAATGGGAAATTTTGGCTTTGTAGCTACATTGCGCAGTGTATTGGGTGGATTGATGTTGCTAATTTGGTAAGTGAACGTGCAGCTACACATGAGGTTGTCGGGAATTCCTATAATTTGTGTTCGCTAATGAAAGTGGGCTCCATTATGTGTGTGGCGTTGTCTGTGCTAAAATCTAGTTGTTAATGTAATGCAGGGAATAAATATGGTGGGGAAAGTAAGAAAGTTGATGAGGATGAGATTAGGATAGGTGAGTGCTCACGTTGCGTTTACACAGAGAGTCGATGAGGCAGGTTGGCATTTGGCGAAGAAGCTATTTTCTGGGAAAGCAATTACTTACTTGCCTCCGTGGCATGGCACTGACACATGCTAATCAAAGTTGCGAAGGAGCACAGGTGGATGGAGAGCGGCGAGAACTTGTGTGTATGTGAAGTGGGGGGTGGGCCATAGTGCAAGTGCTCATCTCAATCATCTCAACTCCAATCTCCTTCACATCTACATGCATCCAATAAATCCTTATCTCCATATTGACACAGGAGCGCAATGTGTGACGCCCTTCCTGCAGCCACTTGCTCGCTCCAACCTTTGAATGAGCTTTGCATAGTGAGATGAGAACTATTGGCACTGACTTCCTCTTCGTTAATAGTCTGGCTGGATAGCGGCAACCCTAAAACCCATAATGTTTACTTTTAATGGGAATCTGGGAATCTCGTTTGCTCTGTGTGCAATGGGATTGAATCCTAAGATAATGCACCTCCGTCCTACTCTCTGCTACTCACACTAGAAGTGACTGTCGAGCAATGAATCCCAAACCAAAGCAATGCACATAAACTCTGGCTGAAGAAATCCTGAGTGAGCATTACATTCCCGCATTGCTCAGCATTTGGATGGCAAAAGGAAGAGCATATTATTATCTGCCTTTAATGTATTAGTTACATTAGCGTGTTCTGATAGATCGTTATTTTCCATCCTATTTAATAGCTATGTGTGTATAATCATATGGTGACTAATATCTCTAGTTACCTCAGCTTGGTACTCTCACCGGTTGAGTAGTTTAAGCTGAATGGCCATATATGAACTAAAAGCTAACCACACACCATTAAATGAAACTGAGCCGGATTGGATTGAGCTGGGACTCCAATTGCCAGGATTCATAGTCTCTACTATGCATTTCCCAATTTAACATTCCATATATAACACAATTGCAAGTTTACTACTTCATAAATGGCCCATATCCTTGCAGAATGCTGGAGCAACAAGATTTAGGCATATTCCTATCGCACCACTGCACATTGGGAATATTTAGAGGCTCGTCGCTTCAGTCGTAATCAGAGCCGAGTATTCTGCTCAAGGACACATTTTCCACTTCATTATTCTTTTCGTCGTTGGAATAAGAACTTTTCAAAGATCACTCACATCCTCCACCTTTCGATAATTCCCTACTCCATACAGGGACGTCATATGGACGAGTATATCTACAATGCTGACATGGATAGTACGAAACATTTGACAAATTCCGCATAAATTACCAAAATTTCAACTGTGTCACACCGGAATGGGATTAAAGAGCGAGCCCGTATTAAATAAGCATTTATTTAGTATGACTGCTCTGCTCTCAAGATCTGTGTACTCCGAGGAGGACTTGTTGTGCCTGAATATTAGAATGTGCAAATGGGGGCTGGATGAAAAAGGTTCTGGGTAGTCTGGCATGGAGAGACAGGCGGATAGAGTTGATATCCAGCTGGCGAATTTTGGAGAAAGGCGATCAATTTATTTCTCGGCTGAGCTGAATGAACATCTAACTCTACTCCTGCAAGGCTTAAGTAGGCAAGTGAGTAAATGCCTCTCGTCTTCCTCTGGATTTGTAATTCGTGGATTCTGGAGATTCCAGATGGAGACAAGACAAGTCAGAGGCAGAAGCGATTTATTCCTGCTACTCAATTGCAGCTCCTCTGTCCGTCTCTTCTTCCAAATGCTCTCTCTCTCTTTCTCTCCATTGTGCTCCTTGCATTTATGTCACCGAACTTGTTGATTAGTTGGTTGACTAATTATGTAGCTCACTCGCTCCCTCCTCTCTATTTACCAATTATTAGTGCCAGACGTAGTCGTTGCCGAGTGTGAGTCCGCTCGGCACACTAGCAATTAGTGGCAAATGTCTGAGTGACATGACATGACGGGCTGCACTTAAATTGACAAACTCCGCCTTACTCCTACAAATTCCGTTTCTGAAGGATGCACAGCCAGCCACGCAATTAGCACCCAACTCTGATTTCACTGAATTGAACGGAGCGGAATGCTTTCCAGATAAATTCAGAACCCACTAGTACAACCAAACTCTATTAACTCCATGCATACTAAATATTTTATCAGGGCTGATGAACCAAAGCGGGACACTGTCAGGGTGACCATGTGTAGTCAATTGACAAATCAACGACCGAAATCAACATCGAAATAAATCCATCCTCAATTTCGGTAATCATTCCGGTATGATAATTCTGCAAAAACCTACGTGAAAAACTCTCAAGTGATATCTACCCAAAAAGGTTCAGAGTATAGCAAGTCATTTAATGTGCAACAACTCATTATATTTTAATCCTAAGCACAGGTAAATCATTTTTTAAAGCTACAAGGGCACAATATTAGCGCGCCAATGCTTCTGGTTTTAGCTTTCTCAACTCACATTTTGGGAATAGCGTTGAAATGTTTAAAATCCTTTCCTTTTTAAACAAAGCCCAGCCATTGAAAATAATTGATTTGGACAGAATGATTAAATGATAAAAGTGGTCACCCTGAGATTTACGCCCAACGAATCAATTAGTCGACTAGGAATGTAGCCATGCCAGTGCAATTAATGCAGGCTCTATATTGTCTATACATAATATTTGCCCACTCACTGCTAAATAAATAGTTAGCACAATGTCATTTGTGTTTGACATAACCTATATAGGGTGCTACTCATCTCTATATCGTCCGTAGTTCTTCCTTTGCTTCCGCCTCTTATTATGCATATCGCTCAACTCATTCTAACTGACATCCTTGTGAATGCAACGTGTTCGAAGAGAAACGTGTGTAACATGTACCTTTGTGTCACTGACAAATTATCTGTGGCTTTTATGCGTCGGTGGTCTCTTTGATCAGTCGAGTGACATTTTATAAATAGGTGGAATAACATTAAACAAGTGCTCCGAACATCTGTGTGCCGTAGTACTCTTCTGTTGACTTTGTGTGATGCTCATCTTGATATGTAATCTCCTCGCCCTCCCAACCACAGTCAGTTCAGAATGCGAGCCAAAAGTTCGGACTCACTTCTCATCTCAGTCAACATAACTGATCAGCACTGTTGATGTTTATGCTGCAGAGTTAGCTCACTGAACGTAAACATTTGTCTTTTGGTTCATTGAAATCCTTATGAGGGTACTATGGTCCTTTGAAAGCCACTTGCAAAACTATGTGTCGAAAACCTTAATGAAAATATGCAAATGAACGTCATTGATATGAAATGCTTTCATGCAAAATAGCAAAAGGTAGGTACATAAGTTCTTGGAAAGTCTGCTGCACCTAGCAATGATTTATGTCACTGTTCTCCATCACTCTGCCGCAGGCCAAAGTCAAGTTAGCCGAATTGCGACATACTAAACTTATTCTCGTGTTTTCATGAATTTCCTCCTTGAGGGTGTTGTATGACTTGTATGCCGGTTTTAAGCGTGGTGCTTAGAAATATGTAACTATCAGAGTGACAGCCAGAAATGTAGCAATTGTAAAATGAGTTTGCAGGAGCAGGGGAAGTTGACGGAGAGAGTCGTGAGTTGAGGTGCAGTGTAATTGTGCGGAAAGAGAGTGGCCAGATGTAGAGGTGTGATATTTGTAGGAGTGGCGGTAGGCAGGATTTTTATTCGCGCTCCAGGATGAAAGTGAATGAGTGAGTGAGTGAGTACGTTCGTTGCCAAAGGAGAAGTCCCATCGGAAGTCTCATCTGTTGACGTCCTCTGTGTCAACGGAGAGAGAGAGCGCGGTGGCGAGGGGCACCGCAACATGCGAGAGCGAGAGAGAAAGCGGAGAAAGGAGAGAGAAAGTCGGGAGAGAGTCACCACAACATATGGCACCTCAGATCTCATGTCCTCGCAGCCTGTCAACCACTTAGCCACTTAGGGGCCCAAGCGGCTCTATGCAGCCCCACTCCGTGCATCATCTGTCTATTTAATTAGGAGGACGGCGGAGAGCCCACAAGTGTCCTCTGACTCCCCGATGCACCTACACATCCTTACTACACCACTCCATACCTGTAACTACAGATGCACACTTGAACAAGAGTCGAGAATATTATTTACTCACTCTCTTTAATTTATTAGATCGTCCTAGCATTTGCCCCTCCCCCTTCAATCTGCAATTGAGGATTCTCTCTTTGAGGTTTTAGTGGCCGTCGGGTCTGATGTCAGTGTGTAGCACCACTGATTGCGCTCAGGTGGCTCCTTCTCCTTACGGGGACACACTTATTTAAACACTTGCTCAAATCACAATATTTTTCGCAAGTCGCAGTGAAAATCTCTGAGTCCTTCGAATGTTCCCGTAGTTCAGACACTGAATGGATATACCTCTCTTTGCATATACGTGGATAAAGAGTTTTTTATTGGGTAGAGGAGGAGGCGGGCGGGCGGGAGATCTACGGCAAGAGTCAAATAAATGTTGATGCTGAGTGTTTGAGCATTATAAATAAATAAGTCAATCTTGGCGAGCTGTTCCTGATAAGAGATGACATATTAAGTGCTCGAGGATGTTGCTACTCGGCTGTGCGGTGAGAGAGAGAGAGGGGGGGCTGCCAGATAGATCCTCTTTTATTCATTGTAAACCGATGATTTGGTGAAATTGCTATGTAATTTGTGGATTTGGTGTGCGTCGTGGCTTTGGCCCTGGCTCTGTCTCATTCGCCTGGGCTCCTTCCTTCGTAGACAATTAGTATCGGGCGGGAAGGGAGGGACGCGGGATGAAGGCAAAGAGCTTTATGCATTCTGCCGTTTGATGTGATTTGAGATTGGTGCCACAAATACATCAGCAGCATAATGTACTTAAGTACTTAGCCATGTATGTGTGTGTTGTGTGTAGGGCGAGTGGTTGGGTTGGTTGCTTGGATTTAGCGGCTTTGTCCGCCTCAATTGAGTTGTTCCTCTCCGTCTAGCCTCGTTATTGTGCTAGGCCATACTATAGTTAGTTCTTGCTCTGCCAAGAAATAAAAGTGTCGCCAGGCAGGGAGGACGGTGCGGTGTATAGTTACATGGTGTAAGTCGTGCCCGAGCACTCGCTCCCGCCCGCTGCACATAAAAACCTCGGCTGAGCCATAATAATTTGATGGTGCATGAAATGAAATGAAAAGATGATCGCCTAATGTGCGGAATAATCTAATGCTCTCTCCAGTCTCGTCGCCAGGCGCGTGAGTAAAAATAAGAGAAAGCCACGAACCCACTACAGTATAGATTATATACATATATTCTTATTAAATATACTCCTTCGTACATATACACATCTATTTCGTACTATGCACTCTATACAAATAGGCATACATTGACAATAATACACGGTTAGTGTTCGAATGCGCTTAAAGCACTCTCTTATCTACTTCCTTACGTACTTACACATCTACAGAGCTACTCGACGTCTCTCCTTAACCAACTCAAGTCGAGCGAGACTCACAGAGAGAGAAAGAGAGAGAGAGAGAGAAAGAGAGAATGTGTGTGTGTCATGTCAACGGAATTCCAATGCACATTCCCGTCCTTTTCTCTGCGGTGGTAGTGATTGACAAGGGATGTTGCAAGTGTCGTATGAAAGCCGATTGTGCCTTTCTCCTTCCTTCTCTCGTCTCCTCTGGTTGAAAGGAAGAAGGCGAGTTGTGAAACAAAAACTCTAATGCAGGATTTATTTAACAAGGAATATATTGTGTCAAATCCAAATCAAATCACACCTTACTAGTAACCACTATTTATGTAAGTACACTATGAAAAGAGAACAGGAACTAAAGTAACATTTTACGTATTCATATCCGTACACTTAAATATAATAACAAGTATCGAGTTTAACCACGTCATATTCTATCAGCATAAAGTCGCCAAGCACAATCTACCATCCGTGGCTAAGCTATAAGTGCCATGCGTCAAATAAATTAAACTTTCTTTTACACTTAGTCACGTACGCATTGAGAGAATTGCACCAAAGTGTCCTTCTGTTCTGTTCTGACTACTATGTATGTATATCTATATAGATCTATCTATGTACTCCTCCTGGGAAAAAGCATCAATTTTTAGAGTACGTGCAATTTTGTGATGTGTGCTGTGTGAGTGTGAGAGTCAGTCTGCTTTCTATTCATCTGTGCATGCTCTTTTTAATTCTGTAGGGAAGTCATCGTAGGGAGTTAGTCTTCAATAGGTTGACAACAGGCGAGAGACATGCACAGGTAGATAATCATCTTAAATACGAAGGTAGGTACATTAGAATTATTATCTTATTAATATAGGATCATAGATATGCTATATTAATATATAATCTTATTTCTCGGCTTAAACTCAATAGCTATAAGCTGACTGTGATGAGATGATTGTAGTAGGCATGTAGGTCTCTAGCCTTTTCAACGCCAAACTGACTCCCTCGATCCCTATATGAATAAAAGTGTCCTGAATGTGCGTGGGTGCTCCTAGATGAATGTAGAGCAATCGTGTCGTCTGTTCCGCATCCAAGTGTTCCTCTCTCTCCTACAGTCTTCCAGAGAGAGAGAGAGATGTGAGAGAGTGAGAGTTGACTAGAGTGAGAGTGAAAGTAGAGAAATGAGCGCAGATGTCTATCTGCTCTCTCATCTCTTTAATCTCTACAATAATTCTACTCACAGCCTGCCTAGTGGAATGTCTTACAGATGTGTCATGACAGTTGAGTCTGTGCTAATTCTGCTAATCTGCGAGCATGTACTTAATGTGATCCAATTCAACGGCATTTGCATAATCCACGTACTTTGCAGTGTGTATGATACGTTTAGATTAGAATATCAAGATCTCTAAGAAAAGACTACAAGTGACATAGTCAGTAACATTATTGTGTAAGCTTAGTTCTATTTATACAAGTGCATAATACGCGAGAACGGGAAAATAAACTTTAGTAAACAGTAAGTAAGTAAGTAGAGATGTGGTAATTATAGGTAGACAGTGGTAGGTTGAATAGGGAGGTTAAGATTTTGGCTTGAGGGTCGGAGGTTGGCGGGTTTCAGGGCACACGTAAAATCTTCAATTGACATTGTAGACAGACAAGGAGAGAGTGAAATGTAGGTGGAGCTGTTAGGGCTGTGACAGTTGGTTGGAGCATTGGCGCTTAAGTGGGACGTTCATCCCCACTTTTGAAAAATGCCCATTCTTTGACACTGACAATTGGTACCCCACAGGTTACACCGACAGGCTCCCGAACTGCAGCAGTCATCTGGTCGATGGTCACAGCGTCCGCCTCGGCGAATGCATGAGCGTCTGTAAAGATAAATCACAGAAGAGCGTCTAAAAAGAAAATTAGAATTGTACAAGAATGAGACGCCCTTTCCTACAACAACCCAAAAAAACCTAGCGCGCGCCACATCTGAAAACGTTCCCCATCTCCGCCACTAAACTCCCTCCTACTCTTTTATTTATTGCCTCTCTTTTCCATTCATAGCATTCTTTATCAACTCCGTCGCAGCTATGCTATGTATCGATGGCATTTATTTATTAGGCCAATAGATATAATATATCTGTACATATAATATAATAGTAATCCAAGATTGCCTTTGGCAAGGAATCGCCTTGAAGCCAAGCAGTGTCTCTAAAGTAAAGGTCGAAGAGGGAAGTACCTGTATGAATGCTATCTGCTATCTAGGAAAGGAGACTAGGATGTATGTTGGGGAGTAGTTGCCAGAAAAACAAGTCGCACTCTGCACGACATTAACAAGAGAGAGAGAGTTTATATGGCATTCATTGCCTGGTCGGATAACCGAACTGAACGGAATTGATTAATCGCCTTCTGCGTATCGGTCACCTGAATGTCACGTCATTTGAGTTCAGTCTGTTTACTTGTCCGACTAAATGCGATTGCCGAGCTCCAGAGTCTCTTCTACTCTTCCCGTCCCAGTTCACAATTATTATTAGCCCCATCACATACGTAGCTAATAATAATAAGATGAGTCATATAGGGAGTGTAACTATTGTAAGGTGGCCTATATGTACGTCCCCACCAATACAATACAATAGCCGCTTATAGCCCCATCTCTAACTTTAGCGAGGCTTAAATTGTTTTCTTTTAAAATAAACTTTTTCAAGTGGAGTCTAATCCAATTATAAGTAGGGCAACGTGGAAAGGAAGGATATAATTCTTAGAGACTAGGGCAATCCAGGGAAGGAGTATAAATCCACGGCTGGCTCTATGATAATATTATGAGTAGCCTGTTATAGTGCACCTCCTATAGAGTGCATGTCTGTCTCCGAGTGGCTGTTGTGTGTTTGTGTGAGCCAACTGCTTTCCTTTTTTCCTTTCCCTCTGAGAAAGTTTGAGAGTTGGCAAGAGGTTCGTACTGAGAACTCCGGTGAGCTACGTACGTAGGCGAAGTCGATCGTTTATTTATTTATTACTTATGGCCATTGCCTCATTTCTATTTCTGTTGCACAGAGTCGAGCCTCAAAAGCCACTTTTCTTTGATGATGAAATGGAGCTTTTCCCGATTCCTGGCTCAATCCCGCCCGATGTTTACAGGACTTGTGTTCGAATTATCCCTCAGATTTATCAACAGACAGACATTGGCATTCACTTTTAGTAAAAGATAGGCTCACTTCACTCCACTCTGCCCTTCCCATTCCTCTCTCCCCCTGCATTGCATTATGTAAATACGTTTAAAGATCCTAAATAATTCTCAGAATGTTCCATGCCATCAGGAGAGAAACACAAGGCTCCTTTCCCTCAACTTTTAAAGTGCTTTCTCTCACAGCACCATTTACAAACACGTCCGTGCTACAGGCACCGCACTGCCATGCCAACCATCACGAGCCTCTCTCTGTCTCTCTCTTCGTGAATGCTCTTAATCCTTCCCCGCCTATAAATAGGACGAAGGAAAAACAAAAGTCGTGTTCTGTCTATCATGTCAGTCCTAATAAACTTTCTTGGTTTATTCCAACTTTTCCGAGTGGAGGAAGCATTGGAGTCTTAGCAAGACTTTCTCCCTAGCTAAGCATAAAGCAGCATGGGGACTCTAATTGTCACTTTATGAGCAGAGCCCATGGAGTTAGCTTTGTCCAACTAACTGCCCTAAACTCTTAAACTGCCGTTACAATTACGTTTATTTCTGTGCAATGGACACTAGGAGAAAAGTCTCCTTCTCATCCCACACACTACATTCATTAAGTACAAGCACACCATCTCCCGACATGATTTTTCCTGTAGATTCTGTAGATTTTTGGCAGTGAGGTCTTTGTAATGGAGAGTTGTGTTGTGTACTTTGTATTAGTGGATGCATTCAACACGCCATCATTAATAATGGAGAACAAAGGCTAATAGAAATAAGTTTATAGGCTAATGCTATTGAGAGACAGGGGCAGCCGTTTCTTTCAACTTCAACTGTGTTATATTAGCCAGGAGGATAGTTTCACACGAATGCAATGTCATCAACGCACGTAGGCAGCCAATATTTTACAATGCATCTAGTAGCTGTGTCTGTTCTCCAGAGAACAATGCTTCACAAAATATGTACGTATATTTGTCAGGTCGCAGGATGGATGAGCTGAACTCTGAACTTAAAGTGGCGCTACTACTGTGGTTATTGGACTTTGGATTAAATGGATAACCTTTCTGCGACTCCAAAGTCAACAATGCATGACTGGAATACTAATAGTGTGAGTAATGGAAGCTTACTTGTATAGCCCTTGGATTATTCTATCCATATTCAAATCTCCTTTCTGATCACCCGACACTTCCGAAGGGCTGTCCACTGGAAACTCTGAAATAGAAAACAAAAGCGCAACTCAACACACAAGTAGCACATCACCTGCCCCATATTCATCATCTAATATATATTATCATATATAATATACATATATATATATAGTATAAGTAAATGTCTTAAGCTCCACTATTTTTATTAATATATTCTAAGCCCTGGCTACACTAAACTAGGCCACCAATGTGTTAACAAAAAATCGTGGACTTTAAGAAATTCCTCTATTTATTATCGACCTTTGCATTCAAATTCCTCAAATCAATAAAGTGCAACATTATCCCCCCGTGTACATTACTGTCCTAAAATGCATGCATGCTAATTTATGCATGGCCACTCTGATAATCCCGCATGAAATGTAAAGGAAATGTCTAGTCGTACATGAGCTATAAATTAGTTGTAACCTATTAGCTTATTGAAAAAGATATGGAATGACAACAGTAAGTAATGGATTTTGCACTGTACTCCATAAATGAAAGGATATTGACAGCCCTTTTATTCTATTTACGAGGATTATTGAAAGTTGGAGTTTGACGTGAGGAATATAAGTCTAGGTAAGTAGTTGCATCAAACGGCAGAGTTGAAATTAAGGAAAGTTGCATGGAATAGTTTGTTGGGATGTTTGTGTGTGGGCGGGTGGAGAAATGATTTAGCAAGTGTCATGAATTGAGAAAAGGAAGCAAAATGGGAAATTTGCGGCTTTGCATGTGTGAGTCGCTCGGAATGGCGTGCAGGCAGGTAGTTGTGCTGTTTAATTTAATTTGTCGGGATTGCAGTGCAGTGTAAAGGTTGCTGTGGGTCGGGCGGCGGGGAGCGGGGCTGGAAGAGCGGGCTAAGCCTCTGTAGGCTGCTTAGAAGAACACGCCAGGCGAGTTAAGGATGAGGGAGAGCGAGGTGATGGTGATGGATAGTTGTGAATGGAGTGAATGGGGAAGGAAGTCGAGGCCCTGGAGATAAGAGTCTTAGAGTCGACTCATCCACAGGTCCTCATTCTCTTCTCGCACTAACAATGCCGAGCAGATGTCTATGGACAATGAGATTGAGAGAGTGAGGATGAGTCAGCCGAGATCCTTTCAGCAGACAGGCTCTGGAAATAAATAGCCATTGTGCGGAGGAGAAAGGAAGGCTCTTGAGAGTCTGTTGCCTTCTAAGGACGGCCAGCTGGCTCCGTGCTTAGGGCCCAGAGAAAGGACATGGGCACGGAGTCCAGTTGCGGGGAGCGGGCGGGAGGCGCGGCACAAAGCTTCATTACATTATTAGCCACAACTTCCAATCCCATTCCGCCCAATTCTTAAGTTCCCTTTCCCTAAGATTGTCACGCCTTCTATTACCGTCTCATGTTTCCCGATGTAGAGCAGGCTTAGCGTCCGCAGCGAGCGGAATGAAGAAATGATCTCAATCCGCAATTCGATATCAATCGTTAAGATTTTTCGCAACCAACTCCGTGCACTCCGACACAAACGTACATAGACACACACACACATGCACAAGGGAGAATTGGAGGATTGGAGTAGAGTGTATCTATGTACAGTCCAAATCCCTGGGCTCCACATCATATTCACTGCTTACATACTGAGAGGATTTATGCTCTCTTTATAACCATTTTATTAGGCTCCAGACGCTTGTACAGTGCAGGACACCCTTAAAACAAACAGCCGGAATGTCTTACGATGCCCCGATGACTCTAACGACACAAGTGCTCAACACTCACTCCGAACTTTCTCTCCTTGCCCTTTTTACTATTTTTTAACCCGCCAGGTCGTAGGAATCACTTTATGGCTGGGCTTCCTCATTGCATTATAAAAGATAAGCTAATTGCCCTAAGCTCATTCAATCACGTCCTTTTCTCTCGCCCCACGACGAAGTCCACGATGACGGCGCTGAAGAAGGAAAACACTAAAGACGCAAGTTTAGTTCTGATGGATATTCATAAGCATCGCCTCATGCCAAGCCTTCCCTTCCTTCCTACTCCACTGAAAAAACAACTAAATACTCTCAATTTTTCTTTGTAGACATAAAAATGGGAGCTAATCTTATTATCTGGAGCAAATCCCTTCAGCCGCCTGAATTTTAATACATAACGGCGGAAGAAACTCCATGCCTTTCTCTTCAATTTCAATATCAATTCACTTCCCGTCGATTTCACTTTCCCTTCATTACATTCCCTTATAATTCTACAAAATCATATGCTATTGAAATCAAAGGATGAGCTTTTTTCATTCAGAGCAGAGTTACTCACGTCCTCGCTTTAATCCTTGCTCTCCTTCAATTTTTGTTCGCTACATTTCCGTTGTGCAATAAATAAACTTTGTTCTAAACGGCAGTACTCATGCCTGCCTGCCTTCTAGCACTTACTTATATTATTATTATTATTGATAAATAAACCTAAGGAAATTCCTGTCCCTTTTTTATAGTTTCCTGCCGACTGACGCAACTCAAAGGGCTTTGAATGGGAGTTGATTGCGACATACGCAGATCTCGCGCAAAACTCATCGCTTATTATTATTATTATGTCATTAGTAGTTTCGAGTTCGACAGCCAATGAGACGGGGCTTTAAAATTGTATAACTATAATTGGGTTAAATGAATGGAAATGAAACAAACTTTAATTTCCGAGTACTTTACAAAATCATAAAGTCCGCTGCTGCGTAGGAACACATTTTCCCTTTCATTTCACCAGGACGTTCACGAATAAAGAAACTTTCTGCGAGTCCTCATCCTCCATCCGCCCTTTACTCCATCCAATTCCTCAGTGTGCAAAATTCCCCGACATTCAGAAGACTCAACACTGAAATCTCACAATGCCCAACACAGATCCAGTGCAGCAGCGTCTCCGCTAGGCCAAAGGTGGAATAATGAAATAGGGAAGGGAGCTCTATCAACTTGTAGATCCTGCAGACTCGGCCGTAGAAGAATGTCAATGACTGCCTACGCGTAGCTAATTCCATGGTTTACAGTTCACTTTAGAAACCCAATTCCATTTCTGTGCCAATGCTAATTAACTCCTGTTTGCACAGACCTTATCAAGTTGCTCATTACGATTCAAATGAGATTCCGCGTTCCAAATTAGAAGGCAATATTCGTTGTTTAATTTGCTGTACTCTATGTACGTGTCTCTCTCATTCCCTCCGCCCCTTTAGCAACCTACAGCAACTTAGAGCTACTTACTTACAAGGGCAAAACAGAAACGACGACATTTATTATTTAAATTACATATTGGAAGACGATTAGATTTCCCGCTAATTGCAATAGACATAATGCAATGGCACAACTCCAATGAACTATATAACTCAGAACTAAAGTCACAGCCACACGGCAGGCAGTCTGGAAAAATATCTCTGCGTAGGTTGATGAAACTGTGCACAAGCTGGGCCATGTCTACTGCCTCTACGGACTATTGCCAACAACCAACAACGTGGCTTCATCTATTTTAAGGCTACTAATTCACCGATCTATTATTACAGACTGCTCTTATCAATAAATTCCAATATTTTTACAAGGGAAAGGGCATGCGGACAATGCAATTATACCTTTCCCTCTACTTTTCATGCCTCTCCTCTACTATAGACTGTAGCTAGGATGTCTGCTCTAACTTTTACAATGATAGCATAACTCATGCTACATAAAACTTTCTAGGAAACACTTTTCCATACAAAAACAGAGTTGCCACAATTTCTCATAAAATGTGAGGACGTCACAAAAGAAACTCTGTCGTCATACAGATAGCATCAATTATTATCAAATATTTTCAATTATCTCACGAGAAAGGTAACTTCTTAGAGTACACATACTAAATGTGTCCTTTGACATTTGGATGAAACCTTACAATAAATCACGACATAGAACGTAGAAAATATATAGACTCTAACTCAGGGAAAATGTAAATAGAAAAAATTTACAATCTCATAACGGTTATATATAAAAATGTATGTTGAATTAAATAAATAGTGCGTATCACCTGTAAAGAACATGGCTGTCAAGACATCAGTTGCCATACGACTTTCTCTGTCTAAATCACATTTCCTCTTTTCACCGTTAAATAGAAAACGAAAATCTTTTCACGCCTTTTCAACCACATCACACTTTCCCTGCACATTCAATTTTCGTCAAGTTGGATGGGCAGGAAAAAACATTTCATGTAGCACTTAAATTCAGGACAAGGCAAAATGTCATGTAGACGGAGGAAGCCGTATGGCAACTGATAACTGCACAGCACTATATTAATTTTTAATCATCATGTTTTTTGAGATGGAGGAGTAAAAGAGATACATACTTATTATTACAAATATATATAGTATATATATATATATGATATGAGCATAGATATATTGAACAATAATTGAAAAGCTGTGTGTAGTGGGAGATTGATAAGAATTGAATTGTGGATTACCTTCTGCAGTATAACCATCCAAGAAATACGGGGGGACAGCAATGACAGCTGCAACGTTGACAAGGACCAGGAGCGCCAAGAGTGACGCCAACGTGGAGTTCATTTTATTCAAGGATTCTCCGTCAACCTACAGAACAGAACTGAGTAGTAGCACGGAACATGACAAGGCAACATAATAAATAACACAAATATTCAATTTCACGTTAGATTACGTAGGCACATACAATTGTTCATACATATTGCATAATGCCACTATGCACGCTGCCTGGCCCGAAAACAAAGAGCCCCAACAGAAAGTCCTGAGGCTTTCTGTACAAAGAGACGCTTTATTGGTCGTGTGTGGGTGTCTGAAGCCAAGGCCTAACTAAATGGCGCTCAAAACACACCTCAACGTCTTTCATTCACTCTACCTGAGCTATTCAAGGCAGAAATGGCTCTGTTTGAATCACTTGCCTCACAATAGTCACAACTGCCTGTGCCATGCAGTTACACGACACTTAATGATAAATTTTAGATTTAACCAAGTTCGCTATCGCGGAATGAAGGCAGGATAATGTCGGCATTACGAGTGTTGCACCATCAATTATGTACGATTCCAGAAACGTTTAACTCAACTCACTGTTTATGCTTGGACTGACAAGGGAAAACAACTGCTACTGCCGCACCTCCAGTCTCATTGTGCACACAAATGAATTTATCGGGAACAATTGCATTTAAATATTTACATACCAGTAGCTTCCTTTCAAGGTGAGCAGGAAAAAATTAACTCTGCCCTTCATTGCTACCTTTCATGAGACTAGCAATAGAGCAAGTAACCATACGTCATACATTACACCGTCATAGATTAGCACTTACAAGATTTCAATAATTAAAAGGAGCAATAAATGCGCATCACCCCCTTGAAATTAACATCTGAATAATTACAAACAACAATAAATATTCTATTATATCCCTCTGAAATCAGCCTTTAAAGTTTCCGCAATCCAAAAAAATGCCAATATTTAATTCCGACAAAATAACACGTTGAAATTCTTCCTTTAAAATTGACTGACTAGTGTCATAGTAAGAGGTAATGACGTTTTTATGCATACTATCTCTGTCTGTGTGGAATGGAAGGCTGGACTGAGCAGAGCCACCCACTTCTTTCCGTAGGCAGTCTATTGAGTAAATTGAGTGAGGAGTGTGGCGTGACATTGTAAGTTGAGAGAAGAGGCTGGATGCTAATAGGTCACAACTATTTCTATTATGTATAGCTAAGTAGAATTGTGTATTCTGTCATAAGGGCTGATGGGAATAGTAATGAGGAGTGGGATGACTCACTTCACACCAACAACGAACAGCACTTTCTTGACGGCTGTTCTGAGCGGAAGACTTTCTCTGCTCCTGGACCACTGCTCCGACTTTCACCACTTTCCCTCGATTTTAATTAAACTTTTGAGCGTTGCTTTGCGTCTCGTTCTTCTGCCCATCCTCAGTTGAGACGTGAGAGAAAGTTGTGGAGAGAAAGTAATAGTTTGTGCCGAGACGTTGTGGCTCACAGTGGTGGAGAGAGTGAGATGCTCAAAGTAAGTAGAGACTCTCGTAGTTGGACAAAGTAAATAGAGTGAGATAAGCGAGTGCTGATGTCTCTTTCTTTGTCTTTCGACAAATCCGGACAAGTTGTGCCCTGCGACGTCAGCCATCGAAAATGATGCGGAGGGAGTGAGTGCATGAAGTCCGTCAGGACACAATCAGCTCTGTTGACTACAGAGCAGTGAGATGTCAAGATGAGTGCACTCTTGGCACACTTCCCTCTAAAAATTCAAAGGCCTATTTAAGTGATTCTGCCCTGAGATATGTAAATCCTAAATGCAGATGATGAAGTTGAGAGGCGGAGAGTGTTTCTATGGCAGGGAAATGGAAGGAGAGTGTGATGTGTCACTTTCTGGGCGATAAGGGAACTCGAATTGATTGCAAAATCCTTTTTGCTCCAAAAGACTTTTCTCTTTCATCTCCTGTGTCCCCGTCCCCAAACTCTTCTCACAGACAGAGTCACTAACCATATTATCTCAACTTATAGTGCCCTGCACAAATACTTAGCGCAAGAATCCACTTTTGCATCCCATCGCGACGTGTCTAAAATCTATACTTACTAATCGTGACTACAGAAGTACCTGTCCTGTCTTCATCTTCCCTACTGAAAGTATTCGCGGAACTGAAAGAGGACTACAGGGACTCTGTCCTCTATCGTATCATCCTTATCAACGGACCAAGTACAAAGATTACTGCTAGAGAGAGAGAGAGAGGGAGATGAAAGGAGTGATGACGGTCGGACAATCCAGTCCATTCCAGCTGTGATATTCCTTTGTGTATGTGCCCTGACTGAATTATTAGCCCAGAAAGATAATATTCTGTAGGTAGCAATGGCATGGATGGCATTGGTTGCCGATCGGATCTCATTCCCGGAATGCACACAGAGATAATCGAAGAAAGAGACTGTTACATCCGCAAGCTCTGATCTACATGCTGAAGAGGAATTCTTGGCTAGCACTCCCCAGTTTTCGTCACATATTCTGCCCAATATGTCAAGAGCCATGGGAAAAGCTCAAATCCTTTCACTCCCAACTCCGTCCCTTTCTTTTACGTACAAGAAACAGAGTCCTGTCTCAGCCAGAGAGAGAGAGAGAGAGAGAGAGAAGATGAAGAGAAATGGGAGATGCCCACTCGCCCCACTGCCTCACACTCGCCAAGAGGAGAAATTTCTTTCATTCTATTGAAAGTGCGTGGGGCGGGCACTGTGTCAAGTCCTTGACTCTCCTTTCCTTCAATAAGGGGAATTCTACAGCATTTCTGACATAGAAATCCATTATTCCGCCCTACATAAAGTAGCTAGCCATAACGACAAGTATCCTTTAATCTCCTCCCTGCCACTTCTGCACAAATAACGGCGGATGTCACTTTCCCCGCAACCCATCCAATCTCTTCCTTCCTACTCTCTGCTACTTTCTCACCTAATTATGAGAAATGAAAATGAATAGTTCTGTGGAAATCACGGGACTTGCTCTTCCTCTTTTCATTCTGCTCTCCAGCCTATATGCATTTGCAGAGCTACTACTTCTGTTTACACACTCTCCATATTTACCTACATCTATTATGCAGACGATTATTTATTCTTTCTCCAACTCCCATGCCCAAGACACTTTTATAGAGAATAACTGTTTCTTCTTCCGCAAAAACTTTCGTAGATAAGGGATTTGCACTGCCATTGCTTAGCCCACAGACACTGTTCAGCCCATACAAACTCTTTGTGTCTCCTACAGTCCCACATACATATTCCCCAGTGCACGTAGTTTAAGCTCTGTATTTGTTAGTGTTAATGCCAACGGAATGTGATCCTTATCCCTCAAACCGCTTAAAGCTAATAGAGTGTAAGGCAAATACTAAATTCCGTGCAAATCCCCTAATTTCCAAACTATTTCTTCAAACTACTGCTACATTCTTATATCCATATAGCTACGGATCAAAAATAAATAAAACTATCAACTCGGGGATGAGAGCAAGATAAATATTTGCAATAGCGTAGTCTAAATTTCATCTACAGATATAAAATCATTAATAGCCACACGTCCAACCATAGCATACTCACGTATAGATAGAGACAGGTATAATTAAAGTTAATGAAATGGAACAGCCCCTGATTTTCTGTCCTCAGAACTTCAATGAAAAATAAAATGGATTTGGAAAAGGATTGCAGGGACTTGAATGCAAATTATTATCATGCAAATAGTACAAGATGATTCGAAAAGTTTCTCTTCTGTTTCAGACGATTATTATTTTGGGGAGAGACTCGCTTATGCACTTAAGAGTTCTTTGTTGTGAGTGCTGTCGTGTGACAAAGGCATGAGATTGCTAATTAGCTCTGACACTAAGAACTACTGGAATTTTGAAGATTCCAAGGAATTTCTATAGGAGCTTTCTTGAGAAAGTTAGAGCTAAGGTAGATGATGGCAGTTGATAAAGTTCCTTTATAATAAATAGCTTAGTGGTGGTAATGGGAAATGTGTAAATATAACAGGATCCAGGAATTCAAGTTCTAATTTAAAAGATTAAGAGGATGAATGCTAATAGGAGAGGGACTACTATCTATAGTGACTTAATGTGTGTCTCCACAGAGAGATAAGATCCCCATTAAATCTAACGATGAAATAAGATGACACTCCAATAAGGATCCATTACAATGGAAGATGTTAGTCGTGGAAAGGCTGGGAGAGATAGTGATGGAACAATAGGTAGGCAGAGTGGAAATTGGCAGAAAGACGTAATAATATAAATAGAAGGCAGTAGCCAAGACTGTCTGGGGAATTGTGAAAACTAGAACGTACTATAACGGCTCCCCTTAAAGGAGTCGTCCTAACGGAAACACGAAGATCAGCTCAGAAAGACCAAAGGAATAGAGAGAGAGAGAGATAATGATATCGAATAGTAAGAGAAGGTATATAATGATATTGCTTACTGGTCAGGTGAATGTAGCAGGAGATGCAGAAACTAGAGAGAGTGCGAGAGTGAGTGATGGGCAGCAGAAGATAACTTACAATGAGCTAATAGGGCAATAATAAAAGGAAGGAGATAGAGAGAGAGTGTGCTTCTGATTAAAAGAGAGTTGCCTGGCTCTTTGTTTTCCTCAGACTGGGCGGTGTGTGTGCATGGAGAGATAGAGAAAGAGAGAGAGAGATGTGAGTGAGTGAGTGAGAGAATTGTGTCGAGTGGACTTACTTGATTCACCAGCTCCACTCAAATATTTCTAATTAGTGGCTGTCTTGAGCTTCTTTCTTCTCCGTTCCGCACTCACTGTCTCTAGTCAACTGACCCGAACTCGACTGACTGACTGACTGACTGCTGGACTGAGGAGCTCTCTTTGGCGCTGTGTGTGTTCAGGAGCAGACGATAGCAGACTGTGAGAATCGAGGACTGGTTCAGAGAGGTCTGTCGGGTTGGCGATGCGATGGCGTGTGGAGGGAGACTGAGTGCATCTTCTCGCTTTCTCTCGCTTTCTCTCCCGACAAATCCCTCAGTCCTTCTATTTCCACACCGTCCGTCTAGCCCCTACCACCCGTCCCTACTCGCCACAGCTCTCCTTCCTCACTTCCTAACTCCACCAAGTACATCAACATTTTCTCAATCATATCCGCACCACTCACTCAGCCCCCTTAAAATCATAGCAGACCACTCAAAAATTATTCAACACAAAATTTCAGAGAGATCTCTTGATTTTCCCATAATTTGATACACAACTAAAGGGGAGATTTTTGGAAACACATCAAACTCTTCAATCCATGGGCAGCTCTTTTTTAGAAATCATTTCATTTTCCCCATTTATAAGTAAATTGGAAGTTGACACTGAGTTTTTTTCGAGTGTATACAAGAAAACTGTCCTATTACTGTAGTACCTCCATAAATCCCATAAAACGGGGCAACGAAGCCAAAGACACGTCTCCCATTTTTAAGATTCATAAATTATTTAATAAATGCTATAAAAATAAACTATAAATGTTGGGATAAACGTTTTAGATTTGGCACCACACTCTCCCTATTTCATTTTCTAACCGAAAGTTGAATGGGAGAAAAATACAGAAATTACATTGAGAATTGAAGATGAGTCAGCGTTTCAATTGATGAGTTTCTGAATTACCCCAAAATTAATTAATAGCATACAAAGGTATTATAGACATCCAGAATACCTATCTGTGTTATTTTAAATTTTGGGGTACATTCAGAAACAGGCTAATTACCAAATTAAAATGTGTAAGCGCATGTGCTACAATGTGGAAATATGTAGTAAGGTTTGAGAGTGGTGAGGAGTATGTAGGAGTACACAGGGCGCCCTTTACGGTGGATTATTCCTTTTCTGTGAAATATTTCTCTTCAGCTCAATTCAGCTTGGCTCTGAGTTGATGTGATAGTGATGTGATCAAACAAGGCCCGGCTGAGCTGCCTACATCTATTTGGATGTCGTGCCTACGAAAAGGTACAATATTATGACTCCACTGTGTAATCTCGATTCCTATTTCTCTTTCTCAACTTTCTCGCTCTAAGAACTTTCTTTGTGTAGATCTCTTTCGCCTCTCTGCTCCCCTTTTTTCACTCCTATCATGTTCACTATAATGGGTAGTTTAGCACACTACATTTCCTCGGTTACACACAGCTATCTTTAGGTTTCAATGCTCCTGCCTGCCGAGTGAGCCATCGTCTTCCCTAGCCACTCCAGCAACCATCCTACTATAGAGCCACATCGGCCACATTCATGTCTGTATCCGTGCCAGGGAATGAACAGCCGACATGGAAATACACATAGCTACGCCCCTGACTTCACCTTTTTCTACACGGCAGCCAAGAAATGCACAAGGAACCCAGAGCTTAGTTCATTCTATGTGTTATCAGCCGAATGTGCTACTACTCCAGTTATGCAATTGCTCTAGCCTCAAGGCATCCCCTCTGTCTTTTCCCCCAATTTTCAGTGTCGTCCTACGTACACCAAAATATTAATAAGTAATTCTTAATTTAGTGTTGGCAAACAAATATTTTCAATTTGATCGGATATTTTGAAAGGTCATACATTAGTTGCATTAAAGCCTGCGGCAACCGCACTTAGAAAACAACTAATTAGTCTCTTAATGGAATCCAATGTAAACATAAAGCTTTTGTTCTTCTGTCTTTGAATGTTTTCCTTGTTAGAAGGTGCATATGTACACTTCCATCGTGTCTTTCTAGATTACGTAGGCTTTGTCTGAGCCAAACCCCACTCTGTGTATCGAGAGCAACAAGGAATAGAGTTTGAGCGTAGAATCACCTCCATTGTGTATGCATAGCTACTGGAAATGGGTTTTAGTGCTGTGGCATCATTAAGCAGCTAAATAAGATAATCTAAAAATAATCATCATTACTAGAAATCCATTGCAAAGGCAATAAAGATCAATTAAGGAGAGAAAAGGAATATGAACAACTCATTTAGACTGTTCGTACTATCAGGACAAACTAAATTAGCGTTAGTTTAATTAGAAGGGTGCTAGGAGGAATGTCAACGCTCCTGTCATGTCCTAGAGCAGTGCACCAGAATCCGGCCACTGTCACAGCTTTCCATATGGTTCTTGAACGTCAGAGAAAATAGTAGGGCACTCTTGCATTGGTGATAAAGCTACGTACGTACATCGAGAGAGTGCATAGAAGGAAGTTCTATTGGGCACAGCACACACGCATAGGCACTCGTGTATACGGAGCTGAAATAATGTATAACTTAGGCAAGTATAGCAGTAAGCGTGTAATGGGAGCAGTTTAGACTTGTTTTTCATAGCTCTGGCTATGTCCTATCTCTCTACGCGTGGTTGAGGCCTCGAAGAGAGGAAAAGCCTACAATGCCTGCTATCTGTCCGCTCGGATAGTCCGCTTTGTTTTGGTTGTTGGCAGGGCGGGCAGGTTTCGTTGGCCTAGGTATATTAGATCACAGATAGTCGGAATAAGGTAATAGGAGCTACACTCTCGGAAAGACACACACGGACGTCGTGAACGGCAGCGAGCTACAAGTCCGACCACAAGTGAAAAAGAAAGAGAAGGAGAAAGTCTGGGATTTTCATATCGCCGAACGGGGTTCCATGCTTTTGTCCCTATAATCTCTTAACGGCTATGCTCGTTCTCTCCGACTCTCCCGTCCACGTCCTGCCCTGTACACACTCCGACTCCTACTACGAGTCGCGAGGACTTTTCTGCCAGGAAGAAGGAAAGGACAAGATCTACAATGCCACAACGCCTTGTGTCTAGTCAAGAGAGTCAGTAGTGGGCTCACTGCCTGCCCCCCTGTACACTCTGCCCATTCTGCTCCATTCTGTGTGCTTAGCTACTCCTCGCCCGCCGAATACTCAACTACAGAACAGAAAGGCCGGAGAGACGAAGCCACTAAGTAACCACTACTACAACTCAATACTACCACAGATACTACCTACTACTCCACGCTCTTCTCAAGTGAATAACTACATGCACATCATAGCAGCTACGCCTACACAGAGCACTACAGAAAAAACCCACGGAAATAAAATACAAGTCACACTTTATACGGCACTAACTAAAATCGCTGTAACTTCGACGTCACGCCTGCGTGAAAAATGCTACTCATAATTCCAATTATATGTCACTGTTTGGGCGCGGGCTTTTATTTTGCTGCAACCTCGAAGTTTATCCCAGCCTTGACAAACAGCTCATATAATTAAGATTGTACGGTATAATCTATTAATTATCAACCACAAATTCGAAGAGGCGATTGGCTGCTGCCCAAGGCAGCTGCCAATTCACCTCGCTGAATTTCTACTTTATAATATCATTTATTATCCTTACTGACATTATCACAACTCACACTACAATTGGATATATCCTTAAGCTAAATGCAGGAAGGAAGAAATAAAGTATATGCAGCCACCAGGGAACAAAAAAAACGAATTTACTGATCTATAGGAAAATTTAGAGGCAATGCAATGTGTTCCTTATTGCATTGTGTCATAACAAAAATCAAGTATAAATACTAACGAAATATGCTAATATTTTGACATATTTAAATGTATTATTCAGTTCGCTTTTTTAGTTTATTTATTATTAAAAAGCGCTTTTTATTCCGATGATGCCAGGAGCTTGAATTGGCGGAAATGGTTAAATACTTACAATAATTATGGCAGTGGGAATTTTATAATAGTTCTAGTAGTTGCTTCCAGCATTTTGCTACCTTGGATGTTTTGTGCCTGTAAAAACATTAATAGACCAGGTGAAAAAAACTTTGTTTTCGAAACTGCTTCTAGTTTTATTTTTCCTGGCAGCGTTGTGGAAGTAAGGAGCAGAGGGAGATAAATGATGTATCCATAGATATAAATAATTATATGTCTGTGGCTGTTGTGTGCTTGATGGTTATAATGTGATTCTGGATGAGTCTATAGACACGCATTGCTTTTACATGTTTAGGTTGGGAGAGTATAATGTAGTGTTGAAGAGTTGTGCTCCTCCAAGTCTGAGGACAGAAATGAATTGTGACGGCAGAAGGAGTCTATCGACTCTGCTCGACTTTCTCCACTGAACAATTGGAAGGGACTGCTGAGGAAATGAGTTGCTCGTTGTGTGTGACTCTTGTAACAAGAGATAACCTTTCTCCTGCCTTCCTTCCTTTCTCTTTCCGCTTTCGCCTCACTGCCACTCACTAATCGCGACTCTTCCGCATGTATCCACACAGGAAGACTGAGTACATCATTCCCTGCTCTGTCACATCATCCACTGCCTCAGTCCACTTACTCCAGGAGGATTAGAACATTTCCTGGCTCTCTTCCTTGCTGAGGCAGGGCGTCTAGAAAGAAATATTCCTCTTGTTGAATTGCCAGCTGGAGGCATATGATTCCAAGAAAGAGTTGATCATATTATATAACCACCACATTGGCTTAACCAACAAAGTGAAGTGAGAGAAAGCTGTTGAGGGAAAGTGAGTGTGTGTATGTGTGTGGGTAGTGTCTTTTCTGTGTCATGTTTGTGCTCTGTAGGCACTACGCAGATCTCCACACATGCAGCACTCGCCACAATGCTTTCTCCACAAAGTCTGAACTACTTTCCCTGCACTCGACTCACTCCAGCCACTTTCTTTTGCCACAACTAACGGGAAGTAAAGGGGAGAGGCTATGCACTGCAATGCAATCTGCTTCCCTTCTTTGTGGCATAATGCACTTAAATCTACATACATGCAAGAAACTTAAGGAAGCCTTACTTATGTTTCCTTCTACTTTACAGCGTAACTTTTCTTGTAACAAACACATGCAGTAGTGTGAGGACTTTTCAACATAATCATCTGCTTTGCTTTATTTTCCAAAAATTTGTCCTTAAAAATATTTCCAGCATGAATTCCCCCAGAGAGTTGCCTTTGATATTTTATGCCTTTGGAATTAAGTTGGTTTGTCGTTGATTTTGTGATTGGAGGCTGTGACTTGTCGATTGTTCACCTTTGCATTAATAAGATTTGGGGATAAGATATAAATCTAGGACGACATGTATCTACATGATATCCTAACAATAAGTTTACCTCCGTGGAATTTTCTAAGTCTGTGGAGTGGGTTGGAGGAATGTGGAGCGAGATGGTTATAAATATGTAAAGCTGATTTCTCAGTTGACCCAACTCAAATCAACTATGTGCCGTGCCCGAGTGCTTTGGAAGGAAGTTAAGGATGTTGAGATCACACAATCTTATTATAGTATGCATGTAAAAATACATAGCTAGGGGAGATGGTAAATACACAGAGGAATATTCTTTTCTTTGGATTTGTAATTTGTAGCTGTGTGGAAAGTAGAGAGAAAACTTTGTCTCCACTCGTCTCTACGCCAGCTTCTCTGTCGTCGAGCTAGAATTGTATGCATAATAGCACAAGTCAGAACTCCTTCTGCGATACAAACAGTAGGATTGGAATGAGGGATATGTGCGGAATAGTGAGTAGTCGCTCTCTATTCCTCCCGCAAGCCTCGCCATGGAAAATTCCAACTCCCTGTTTTGTTGTTGCAGAGAGGAGAGATCAGTCAGGAAGTGTCAGTAGTGTTGTAGCTAGGTGCCCACTCCTCAGTCCTTTGGGCTCGGCTCAGTCAAGAAAGTCAACCCAAACTCTGTCGCAGCCAGTCACACACAATCAGCTCCCTGCATCCCGCAACAAACGGGAAGCAGGCAATAGGAACTCGAACTTGACGACCCATCTTACTTAAATCCGCTACATGCAACAGAGTAGCCTCCGATTAGCTTTTGTTAGCTTCAACCTTGTAACTCTCACTCACTTTTTTCATCTCTGCCCAAGTTGCAAGCAAAAGTCACATTATTTTAAGGACAGAGCTGGGCCAAACCAACAGAGATTACTTTCTCCCACGTTTCTTTTCTACGCCGTTCTCTGCTCTACCTAGATTTACTCACACACTCACACTCGATCTCTGTAATAGTCCATAAGAGACTCGCCAAAATTTCAATGAAAATAACAGGTGAAATTAGGGAAATATAAGTCGAAATAATAATTTGCCACTTTTCTTAAAAACTGAAGCCATTGAAATTTTACAAGAAATAGTAAATAGCCTAGTCGCAATTATTTTCATGCTTTTGTTTTAATTTTTGAGAGAAATAAATTAGCTCCACATGGTTACTCACTTGTGCAGCAAATTCTTTTCAGATATTTCAAATTTCAACAAAATTCATTGAAAGGTGCAATGTCCTGACTCTGAAGAGGCCACTCAAAGTCAAACGAAAGGAAGTCAACTGAAATCAGCTAGATGTTCAGGCAGAGCAAGTGAAATGAAAGGCAGACAAGTGAAACAATGTCACTTGCATATTAATAATGTACGGCAAGAGCTCAACTACTAGAAAATCCCATCAAGCTTCCCATTAGTTCTTCATCTTCGGTCCCAACATACCTTGCATCTCTCTCGTAGAAATATCTCTAGTAACAAATTCCAGATCATCGCATTTACATCCATATACCAAAAAGTCCACCATGCATTCTTTCCAACAAAACCAACAGGAAATAATTTCTTCATCCAACCGAGCTATGTAAATAGCGGATTTCAATATTTTTATACTTATACTTCTTCTTCCTATAGATACAGGACAAACAATTCCTTCCCTTCTTGCCTTATGGCTATGTGGACAAAGCCCAAGTTATAAACTGAAATCTCCCAGCCATAGTCATGGCTAAAATGTCAAACTCCTAAAAATAACAACTGGAGCATAGCAACAGTCAGATGCTGTATGTGCATCTCTCTAACCAACCAACATAACAGGAAGTTATTAGGTCACGACCCTAACGACTCAAGTCTACTACATACTATTGCATTTTCATTTATAGCGTACATAATAATAACATTTTCTCTTTACTTTATGCAGCATGCATGCAGCCAAAGAAATTTATACAAAAACATGAGAGAACTTAAGTTAATTTCTAAAAGAATAAAATTTCCATGACAATTCATTAGGTGTCCTTGTTTACGCTTTTATTTTTTTCAAAACGACGACATTACAGCGGAACTTATTATTAATGGTTTATTAATGATGGGGGAAATTCTTGATTTTTGGAAATGATATCCTACACGGTAAATGTTAAAATAAATATGAACAGTACAACTCAGTTTCGCATTCAATGAAAGAAGAGGACTTAGCTAAGCTAATCTTAAGAGCTAATCCAATATTTACAAACCACATAACCAATGGAATCATGAAATTTGGAATAATTGATAAACAATCTTAAACACTTAATTAAAACAATTCATTTCATTGACATTTGAACATTAGTAACTATTTATGACACTACATAAAAAAGATGTAACCTATAATTACGAATACAACATATCAAAGTAATGTATTAATACAGATACAATATTTAGACTGTGACTGTACCTACTTATCGCTACTCATGCACATTCCTTACCTCATTGCCTAGTGACATTTATAAAGTAGAAAGAGTTTAAACATGACAGAAACAGATCTCAAATCAACAATAAATGATTAAGCACAATTGTGACTGTAAAAAATTTTCAAATTGTAAGACTACAACTCTATTCTGAACCTATAAACACCGGTACAAGACTCTACTTGAACGTAGAACTACTCCGTCGGAAATAAGAGTTCCTCTGTTCCAAAACATATCTTTTTAAAATCAGATTCATTAATCCATTTCCCTTTTTTATTTTTGAAAAAATAATATTTCTTAAAAATATTATCAACTAACTTTCGAAATCTTAAAAGAGCTCTGGATTCGAGTACCCCAATGTATAAATCGATATCTTCCAAATTGTTCACAAAAGGAATTAGATTGCTCCTTACATCATTGTGTCTTCCTCCCTTCACATCTAAATATAAATTCTTAGGTGCGATTTGTAACAGAATTGTTGCGGCAGTTCCAATACACGCCCGGTGGATAGTAAGCGTTTCTACAGTAAGTGTTCCTTCAAGACGGACGCTCCCAGGGATATTTAATTTTTGGACTGTGCTTGGCAATAGATTTAAATTTAGTGGAATGACATCTTCAAAATCTGCTCTGTTGCTGCTAGTTACTGTGATTTCCACTAAATTGGAGCAAGTATTAAAGTATGGCATAAAAGACGCTCTTAAACAATCCAACCCAAAATGAATCAAGTTAGTGAACCGTACTGGCTCAGAGCATAAAATAGGGACTGCTAATTGATCAGCAATGGTACCCTTCAGAATTAAAATTTCTACACTGTCGGGAATGGCTGCCAAATCAACTGCTGCATTCATTAAGCACAAAAATTTTACTTTCATAGCGTTCTTGTACAACACTGAGGTAGTTGGCATCACGAATTTATCAATAGTGGAAGAGGACCATCTCCAATTCTTGCATTGGGATATTCCTTCGAAGCTGATTTGTTTCGTTGCGATGTTTTCGCTGCAGTCCAAACCAAAAACTGTTTCTACTTGTTCACGATGAGGCCAACTTCTAAAAGTGGCTGTTGTTCCACTATTGAACTTGATGAATGTATTGACTAAGCACTCTTTGAGTACCATTCCTTTATGTAAGATGGTCATACCTGTCAGTTCTATTATAGTTGGTGAAATTTTATCCGTTTCTTCCATAATGATCTTCGATCCTTTCATCTTTAATATTTTGATGCATTTCAGATATGCTAAGCCGACTATGAGTTGCGTTGGGGGATGTCTATGAGAATCAAAACGTTCAACTTGATGTGAAGGATCGATGTTCAACGAGGTAATTGACGAATATTTTACCCACTGGTTAATGTCTTGGAACACTTTCCTGGTGCCATCGTCATTAATAAAAACGGTCCCTTCGAAAGACAATTCGGTGATTACATGCTGATGGATCTTGAAGAATTGGTCTACTTCCGACAACCAATAGCAATGTTCCCCTTTGAATGAAAATGACGTAAATTTGATTGTAATGACTGAGTTACGAAAGGTTTCCATGAAAGATTTTGGAGAGGTTCCTTTTGATTTATGCATCATCCGGCCGAAGATTATTTTACATCGACTTCTAAGAATGGGTTCTGAAACTGACTTCCACAGTTTATTCAGTTGGCGACATTTCTTGAAATCACTGAAGCTTAGATGGTCCAAAATACAATTGATCACCTGACACAAATCAGTTATAGGTTATATAATTATAAAAGTAGAAACATCATTCATAACAAAAAGATGCCACATTATCTTTCATTGTAATGTAAATTTGCTATTTACCGGTCTCATTTGAAAAGGATTCAAACCCCTGACGACACGATCACTGCTAATGGCATCATGTAACTCTTCTTGTTCCTAAAACATTAAAAAAAAATGAAATAATTAATTTTCAGTGATAAAACTAGATAAACTTTGTGACATGGTAGCACATAAAACAACAAATTATTACATTTGTGACGTCAATTAATATTTATTTACCATCTTGTACGTATTTTATTGGTCTAGCAGAATTGGTTTATTTCATACACAAGCTTCAACAGATGATGCTCAAACACGTTAAATTGTTTAAATTAATTTCTGCAACTAAAATGACAATGACTGGTTCGCAAGTCATAAATAAGCCACTTTACAAAGTATTTTTTTTCAGTCCTCATAGAGTGATGCGGATTTCATCGCTCTTGATTCCTACCGCCTCAATTGTATAGCACTATTTAGAATGATTAAAACATGACAGATTTCGCAAATGACCCCATGCGCACCACTATATGAAGTTTTATTGAATAGTGAGGCTACACAATACACCCTATGTCACTACACCTGATGCCCAACTCTACACCACCCGACGCCCGGTTCCTTCCCATACCTAACTGCTCGCTAACATGGCCAACGAAAATGTAACATTAATAATTTTGCATTTTCAAAATCAGAAGTGCAAATTTATATTGATTTAAATTTTCTGAATATATCCAGATTAATTTAAGTTGTCATCATTTCTTTTGTCTTGTTTCACAGCTTTCTTTTTTGGCTTTTCAAATGGAGGTTACACCTTTGAGGCATGCCTGTTAGTCGTATTATTTTCGTCGTTTTGGCGGCGATTTTAACATTAACTACCCTACTGCTTGTCTTTTCAGCGTATCAGGCTAATCAGGCAACAAAAAATTTGAACTTTTGAAGCAGGCAATTAAATATATTCATTTATTGTGCATGCATTTTCCTCAGTCAAAATGAAATTTATTTTCGAGCCTTTGGTTGGAAGGGCTGCAAGCTTCCATCAGTATCAATAAGACAATAAATGTATTTTAAATCATCCTTCGAGAAGCCCTTCCTAATCCTTCCCAGCTTTTGTTGGCGATATTTTTTTGATGTGAATACCTCTACTTTCTATTGCACTCAACAACAAATACACAAGATGCCTGTCGTTAACTATATCTCCAGTAATCTCCAGTTCCTCTTAACAAAGCTTATCAAAAATCCACAAATAATATCATCTGTAAAAGATTGTTGTTATGTAATGCTCGTAATATAACAATGCCAACAAGACCTTTTTTCCATATTTTTTACAGAACAATGTCTAATATTCATCATTAGTTTAATGAGACTGGAATAAAAGTATCTGATACAATCAAATCGTATAAATACAGATAGTTGACTTGAGCCCGTGAACATCATTACTATTTTTAAGAAAGCCTTCCGTATTGTTCTCTCCAACATAACAACTTTTTGATTCACTATACTCTGTCTGGTTTAGTGGAGTGAATTATTTACAAAGAAGAATATTTTTGGAAATATAAAGGGCACAAGTAGGCTGGGATAAGCTTCTCTTGACTGAAAAACATGAAAGCCCAATTATTTGTTTGGAGGGTACGCGGTAGTAATACGAAGGACTTATGAATGAAAGTTAAAAGCAACTTTAGACTAAGATTTCGTAAGAACTACAGTTACATAATACCACTCATTTATGTAAGTGGTTAGGTTACATACGTATGAATCAAATGCAGCATACCCACTATAACTATTGAGGAAATGTTGATATCTAACTAGAAATCTAATTTTCTATTTCAGTCGCTAATAGAATTGCTCGCAAAGTGTAGGTTGATGTGTAGGCAGACGTTTCACAGAAGTATTCAAGCATTCTGTTTGCTTTGCGACCACTGCACTGTTACTTTATTTAATTCAATCTGACATTTATTTATTGCACTATTTTTCTCATCACACAATTTCAGATTGCACAATTTTGGCACATGGGCTTTTAAATAAAACATTTTGATTATTTCACAATGGATTTACCATGCTAGTTACTTACCATCGAAAGTACTTCCATAGGGACTGATCAATTTTTCAAAGCAAGAGTTCCTTTGAAACCTTCGATTACACTCTGATAAGCATGATACTACTTTTTATGTTACACATGGTAGTAATTAATGGTAGTAATTAAAACACTTTTAAGAACGTTTCATCATAATAATAATGAGATTACTGAAGGGTTTGAAATTAATCTTGTAAATTATTTTCAGAAAATGTTAGTATTTCAATTGCGAGTAGCGAGGGTAGCGAAACATAATTGGATCCCGGAATCCTCACAACCTGGAGTAGTGACGCTGCAAAACCAGACAGTGAAACCATTATTTCCAAATTTTTACATAACCCAACCTAAAAATTCAAACATACTCCTCCAGTTTAGCTCATCTAAGTGTACATACCCGTCACTAAACCCAATTGTAAAGCTTCACTGTCTGGATTTAAAGTTCACTGTCTGTGAAGATTCACTCTCTAGTTGTGAATATTTACTATCCCTGTTGTGAAGATTTAGTTGTGAGTATTCCATATGCCCACACATAATTGTAGTTGTCAAATTCGTGAATAGACAATATACATGTACATAAACTACTGACGGTAAGAGTAGTGTTGTGTAGAAGATGTGTCTGTATGGTAAGAAGAGGAAGGAAGGATTTCAATCATTACCCCAATTGGCCCGTTATGCGTTTCATAGACCTTTCGGATTTGTGAAGAGGATCATTTTAAGAAGACACGGACACCACTAATAAAACTCGGTGACTGCCTGGCATCACACTTGATTACACTTGACTGGAATGCCGTATCTGCCTCGTACGCTATATTTGCTGCTACTCAGCAATGGCATGACCTTTTCCTTGACTTGACTGAACGGAGCTATTACATGTATCAATGTATGTTTTGTGACACTCACTTGGGGTGACGTGCATCAACTATTTCTCTCTCGAGGTGTCACTCGAATGACAACACAAAATAACCCCACTCTGTATTTTCATTAAAAACATGTCAGAGAGGAAATTGGCAAACCTCCCATAGGCAGTAGGTACTCAATCAATCTCCATCCAATATTAACTTCATAATAGCCATTCCCTCTCTCTACTCTGCTCTCTTGCTCCTAACTCATTTTCCAGCGCTAGTTATAAGTTCATTTTTCTAATCTATGCAAGCCATTAGCACCTCATGACAGCATATATAATTATTTATAAACAATATACGTCATACAAACGAATGTCAACAGTCTATGTTATATACCGCAAAGTTTGTTTCCGTGCTTCAGTAATGTAGAATCGTTCCTTACTTAACGTTGGTAGGCGTACGCTCCTAATTGTGCCTTACGTCATAGCATAGCTTATTGAGGAAATGCCTAAAGATAAATTAACGGCAAATAAATTCAAACTTCATTCGACGGCAATGATCCAGTTATGATATTGAATTGGAGTCTTTAGTCCGTCCCATTAAGGTTCATATGAAAATTGTGTCGCCATCTATGAATTGTTGATATTTATATGGAAAGTAGATACTTTTTCAAATTACAAATTTTCGAGTTAGTGTATCACAAATCTGTAAGTCACAAAATGTTCAGAAACTTAAAATCCATCACTGTACATTTAATCATAATGCCAAAAAGAAGTATACTATCGAAATGATTTAATATAGGGTTATAAATTGCACTATTGTGAACAGTTTGTGATTTTCAAATTTACGATACAAATTCAACAAATATTTAATTTGGTTAAAGGTTCGCTGTTCAACATAAATGTTAACAATTCATTACAATTTCACAGTGAGTGCATAGTACATAAGCATCATAGTATTCCAGGGATAACGACACGGCGCGACATGACGCGACAGCGGAAAACAAATAGAACCTAAAGCTATTGACACAATCCAAGGACCAAATACAAAAGAGAATACAGGTAGCTAGTCGCAAAGTTTAAACTTCAACACTATAATGGAAAATACTGTCTACTCGCTAAGCATGGCTGGGTCTGTGTCTGCTTTGTGAAATATAAAATAGCTTGAACTAAGTACCTGAGAACATTCATTATATCCGTAGAAATTATGGGAAAGAAGCAGGGAATGAAAATGGCTGTCTTTTTGGGAGGAAAAAGGCAAAACGTGCCTTTTTGACCTTTTGCAGTGGCTAACGTCATCTGTAATGTTAAAGGAACTAAAGATCCAATTGCTACTGTAATTGAATTTCGTTTTCAGTCAAATCATTTTTCTAATTGTTGTTTCCACTTCACGTCCGTGCATTTTTCATTCCATTTGGATTGTAACTGGTATCCAATTTATTGGAAAACCCTACATTCTTGGGTGTTCGCATTGTCCAATTTTAAAACAAAAGGGCAAAAAGCCAAAAAAGGCGCCTTTTTACTAATTTTGATAGGCAAAAAGGCAAGAAAAGAGGCAATACGGCAAAAAGTCAAAAAGTTGCCCTTTTTCTGCCCTGGAAAGAAGCAAGTAAATTAGATGTAGGAGGACTGAAGGTGAAGTAGAGTGGTGTTCGTTTGTGTGGTAGACATCAACATCAACACTACTAAATGAAAGAACTAAAAGTAACACGTAGACATGCATTATTTATTATGTAAAGCATTTACTTTGCTTACAAACTACAAAGTGAAAGGCATTAGCATATTTTGCTCAATTGGTAAAATGCTAATTAGCGGACGTAATACCCCATGCCATATTGTACTAGTGAAGAAGTTTTATTATATACTATACCGCATAATACTTATACTACTATAGATATGTAATCCATATTCCATGGTTCTCAAAGAATTTGTATCATTAGTATTAATTCTGAATGCATGTGAAAATGTGAATATATTCAGAAATGAACTCCGCTTAGTTTTGCTCTTGCTGATTATATTACTGCGTACAATCAGCTTTGGCGTTTGCCGATAGTTGTCTGTTTATTGTGATGATGTTCTCCATTCAATTCTATTCTGACAATTCTATCCTCCACGAAAATGGTTGTGGAAAACGACTAGTTAAAGCACAAGTACACTGAAGATTGTATAAGGGGATCAAAATTTCTTTATCCCCTCCCACCTTTTTGTACCGATAAATATTATTTGTACTTCATGCTAAGCTAATAAAACTCTTTAATGGCGGCAGATGGTCTTGAAAATTGGAAGTACCTACGTTCCAGTATCTTTTGCTTTAAATACAACGGATGAGTCAATTGTTAATGGATCGACAAGGGGATAAAGGAATAATGTTGCTCAAATAAATTATATTGTCATAAATTATAAGTTATATTGAATTGGAGGAGGACGCATGCATAAACGTCCTTACGCCTGCCTGGCAACGGGATACTTAGGCCTTAAGCGCCCAATGGAAAGGTGTCAGCTAATAATGGGAATCATTAAGGTCTATTATTGACTGGTTGTATGTATATAAGTATATTATTGACAATTGACATGTCACTGGAAGACTAAGTCGCTGGAGTGTCAAGGGCGAACAACCTGCTTCATATTACTCTGTCATACATCGACATCTTTTGCACATATTATTATTTTATTACACACATTCCCAGAACACCATTACGAATATCCATCCTTGCCTTTTGCTAAAGTGTTATATTCATATATGTGGTTATTTACCTTAATAATATAGAATACATTCAGGCAGTTACGAGTTTGCATTTTAATTAACTATATAGTTTCGTTCAAAAGTCATCCTTGCTTTAAAGGTATAGAATACATCGAAGTGAGTATCGGCCCGGCTAGAGGTACCAAAGTGCAATCAGGGCGATAATGATATACTTAGAAAACTAAATTATTAAAATTTTGAATTTCCTTTTTACCTCAATAACACGTACAAAAAATTTGACTCATTGCTTTCTCGAGTTATCACAAAAATGGACATACGTATGGATAGACAGACAGGCTGAAAAAACGTTTGGATAATGTAGCTTCCGCTACATAATCATGACTAAGTCGTCTTCCACCCTTATTGAGTTGCGTTTAGCTTGAATGAAAATTTCTGGGTACACAAATATCTGTTTACTTATTGTACGGGGCCAACCTTAAAAATAATTAAAAATCCTTTATCAAAAAGTGGATTTCTCCATTCAGAATTGCTATAAATATTTCATTAAAGCCTGAAGGATTTCTTCTCGCACACTTTCAATGTTCCCAAAAATGTTTTTGTTAAACATTTTCTCATAAAATATACAGCTCTCCAGAGCATTTGAAAAGGGCATGCATTCAACGACGCATAATGAAGTGACAAGTACATTCCTCTGCAGGTTGGGGCGTCGAAATTCGTAGACAGGTTTATACTGCGAAATAGCGTGGTGTTACGTCATGTGTCCTTCGAATTCTGACTTTCTGACTAGCTATGCTGGTTCTTTTACAATATCCGGTACCGTTGAAACAATAGACAATGCAATGGTTGTAAACCCAGACATTGCATACATGAGGAATGTTATATTAGAAATTTGCAGGATTCGCAGTCACAATGGCAAAGCAGCAGGACACTCCAAACGTCTTTTATTGTGTTCCTCTACGGAGGTAAGAAATAATATTGTAAAAGCCCAGCTAAAACTAAAACTGACATCCTGGAAAATAATTAAATTTTCAGTCTGGCTACTGCTTGATTTGTCTATTCCTGTTCTATTCACCAAATACATATGTAAAGTACCCAAAGGTGGTTTTATTACAGTTTACGCCAGGTAACTATTAAGTAAGTATAATAATAATGACCGAAGTGCCTGTTCCAAATCTACATTCATGAGCAGCAGTAGAAGGGTGGTTATATGAAATTGTAGTAGTAGCATTTTCTATTTTGATGATAACAATGCATAATAGGATCCGAATGGACGACTTTTATGAAACCGTTCCCATTCACATTTTATGGCGTTGCATTCCGAAGGCGAGCTAGTGCCCTCATATTTTCTACGTCTTCAGCCTTTTTTATTTGCTATTGTGCCATTAAAAAGCAATATGGATTGGCGACTCCGTCTCGGCGGCTTTTTCCCAATGCATTGACACACCGCTTTGCTAAACATAGAGTCGTAGTGACAGTATGGAATGAGAAATTTTGTTACATACGCTGTGTAAAGTAAAATCCCTATTTTACTACTTGGGCTGTTTCGTATTTTACCAATTAGACCCAGACAATGGATTTAAAAATCTTTATTGTCTCCAAATTGGGTAACACCGTTCTATTCATGCTTTACCATAGCTTGTGAATACAATAATGTAGTTGTGAAACTCCGGGCTGAAATATTGAATAACAATAGTATCCGACTTCCAGAGTCCAGACAGTCCAGAGTAGGTTACACTGGAAGAATATATATACCTACTACCTAATAATATATCTATGCTATATTATTTCTTATTTCGTGGGTAAACCATTAACAGAATAATGGGTTGCTCACTTTGGACAATAACGATTTTGAAATCATTTGTTTAGGTCTAATTGGTAAAATAACAAGCAGTTGAATTCCTAAAAAAAACAATATTTTAGGGGAAAAGAGAAACTAGAGCCAACCTAGTGGGAAATGGCGCCTAAATCCTCAATATCAATTTTTGAGCCATCTACGAAGCTGAAAAATACATGCAGTTTTAAAACTATTAGGGAAAACGACTTTGTACTCACCATGGTTTTACTGGTTATTACGTAGCAAACAGATCCTTTATAGGGTTGAGTAGTCTGCCTGTCAGTGAACTAATTCATGACTGGTTTGAGGTATTTTGTTCATGTATTTTTGAGTTTCAGATGGTAATGTCAGTAGAAATTGGGACCGATCGCATTACCCCACAACCTGTTACAGGGTGTCAATCACATCCACATGCTTTTTCTTTTACAGCCACCTTTTTATGCCTATTTTTAAAATGGTTTATTTTCTTTTTAGAATACCACTGGCAGCGTCATAATAATCATGGAAGGGTTAAGTACTGAAGAACTATTACCATTTTTTGTAGCAATTATATGTATAGAGGCTTTACAAATCCTGTACGAGAGATAATAGAGTTTTCGACCGAAATCGAGTGTTTCATTTGTGAATTAAGAGCGTTTAGTTAATTCGATGAAGGCCATTATTGCTACACCAGATATTTTAAATAATAAAGCCCTGTCCCTAAAACGATTTTTTCAAATATGGATGATTTCTCTTCGCCACAGTATCTCATTCAACGCAGGTTAAACGGCAGCGACTATGGGACATATTATGGGTTTATAGTGGCACTGACAACAGAGTGATCATAAGCCATGCAGATAAAAACCCGGCCTCCATTTCGGTTGCTTTGGCAGATCCTGGTGCATTGGAGAAAGTTCTAAGAGAATGGAATGTGAGCGTGTAGTAGGACTGACTGCCATTAGATAACGTCATAGCATTTAGCAGCTTCACAGGACTGGAGAAAATTCTCCAGTGACTGCACCGGACTAACGGGACTGGTTCATCCGGAATATCCAGCAAGATGCACTAGTTAAGTATTTTAGGGTTGTAAGGGTACTCATGAAATCATAGGAGCAGAAGGCCGTTTGGTATTTTATGGATTCACAAGCTTTGTAGATTAGATTCTGACTTTCGCCGTCCAACCGTACAGCCCTTCAATGCTTTGCCCAACTTATTTTTAGTTGAGGAGCTACAATAAATATCTTAATGACGTATTATCAGTCGGCTATGAGTGTTACAGAGTCTGTTACACACAGCGAGCATTATGAGTGCTATTGATTGCCAACAGAACATTTCCTGGAAATCTTTGCTCCTTCATTGTCGTAAAATTACAGTGGGCCGGGAGAGACATCCGCCTACGCAGTTTTCTTCCACTTGCCTAAATGCTCAGGATACGAATGTAATGTTTCCATATGCATCCACTACTCAGCTCAACGGGCTACAACTCTTCTTTCCGTCAACCATGTGTCAGCAGACTCCTATGGCGCCCTAGCAAATCTTTATTATGCTTGCCTCAAGTGAGTTCTCTTGTCGTGCCAACTAAAATGTGACATGCCAGCCTCTGCTTATAAATGAAATATAATGCCCTACCCTTGGCTTCATCTCTTATCTTCCTTCCTCGGCCCCGACGTGCTGGGCTTATGAAACAAGTCAACCAGTACCACTCCACTCACTTCTTTCCACTCTCATCTCAACTCCAAATTGCAAGTCGAGGCGAAAATGATGAGACAGTCTGCCTGTCAGCACCCCAGAACAGAGCACAAAACTGTGTCTGCGGGCTCCGATTTTAATGCCGCATGCCGTAATGTTCTCCTCCTGTCGTATATTTCAAAAACAACACTGCCCTCCATTTATTCCCGCACACTTCGATTGACAATCCCCGCTTTTCTTTTTGCGTATTTCAAATCGGCTCAAAATTAAGAGATAGTAAATATGATTTTTACGCCTTGTTAACCCCTCCTTTTCGGGACTTCTAACATTCATATAAAATCTATAAACACCAAGAGGGCTAAGCATTGTCATATATAATATCCATGACGACGTTTATTCCCAATGATAAAATAGTAACTTCAACTCATAAAAGTAACCACCTATAAAACCGCCAAAATCATATTTATTATCTCTTAATTCTGAGCCGATTAACGCTGTCAGAGTTTGATGCGGGACGATAGTAAGAAGTTAAGTGTAGCAAAGACTGAACCTCATGCTCATTAGCAGATTCATTGATTGACTCTTAATCCTTACCCGTACTTTTATTTCAAATCTTGACTCAAAAATATACTATTGACAGGAGATTTTAACATTTTAAAGTGAAAGTTCAGGTAGCGTTTGTTTTCTAAACCCATTTCTTAATTGTTTACACATATAATTCAAAAATTCTAGTAATTAAAAATAGTATGTAGCCTCTTTGAATTAATTTCAGAATTTAATACTGTGCTTAATTATTAATTATCAACTCAAACTATTTTGATTAGAAATACTGATTGGGAAAATGTTTTATAATTGTTAAAAGCTACATTATATTAATTTGACTGATACTAATTACTGTAATAAATTGTTTAGAATAGAATTTGTTGCATTCTGTCCATTGATTTCCCAAGCAGCACATCCCTATCTTTAGGACATCTATATTTGCTAGATACTTGTCAGTAGACTGACATGTCAGTTGCAAGACTAATATTTTACAGCTTGTAGATATGACACACTAGCTTGATTTAAGACATGTTTGGTAAGCACATCTAAATGATGCCACATTTAATCCATTGGCCCGACCAAGTCTCAATATCGTCCTTTAAATGACACATATTAGACTATAATATTTTATGCGTGCGTTGCTTGTCAGAGTTGTGCCGCATAATTGCCTCTTGATTGGACACAATTCTTAGCACAGTGCCTATAGTAGTTTTCACCTGTCATTAATATTTTGTTAATTATTTTATAAAAGAACAGAATTATCTATCAAGTATTAAATATGGATTTTTCAAAAAGTCATAAACGAACATTAATCCGACAAGAAATTAAGAAGTCACTCAGATTTGTTCATCAAAATCCGAAGACGACAACGACTGTTTCACAGGTAAAACTGCATCCTAGTACAGCTAATTTAAGAAACAATAATGAATTTGTAGCAAATCATCCCATTGAGCTATCATCTGATCAAAATTTGGAATCATTTACAAATGACTGTGTTTTTAACAAAATACCGCCGTCATATTATAATACAGTACATCAACTCAATGAAAATGATATTATCAGGCAGGTACTAGACGATTTGTCAGAAAAAGATTACAATAGTTCAGAAAACTACGACAGTTTAAGTGAGTGCTCTGATAATTTCGATTTTAATATAGACGAATTCAGTTCCGCATTAATTAAATGGGCTGTAAACCACCAAATTAGCCATAACTCATTAACTGAATTATTGGGCATGTTACGAAGTCATTCTTGTTTCTCAAAACTTCCAAGTGACCCGAGAACCCTATTAAAGACGCCAAGAAAAAGTGAAGTGAAAAAAGTGGAGCCGGGAGAATATATTCATTTTGGACTAGAATCTGGTATAACTAGTGTTTTAGAATCAAGTCTCCAAACGTCCCCAGACACGGTGAAAATTCAAGTCAGTGTTGATGGCATACCCATTAGCAAGAGCAACAACAAAGCGTTTTGGCCAATACTTGGTTATATTTCTAATTTGCATGGAGACCCCTTTCCAATTGGAGTTTACTGTGGAATAGGAAAGCCAAATGACGTAAATAACTTTTTATCCGATTTTGTTCAGGAAGCTAATAATTTACAAAGAAATTCAATGAAGTTTAAAGAAAAGCAAATTAACGTTTCCATCGAAGCATTTGTATGCGATGCTCCTGCGCGATCATTTGTCACAATGACCAAAGGCCACAACGCTTTCAAAGCATGCACAAAGTGCCATGTTACTGGAAAATCAATAAATCGGAGAGTAGCATTTTTAGAAACCCACGAACCAAGTCGTACTGATATCCAATTTAGAAATAAGTCTGATGCGCATCATCACACTGGTGTTTCTATTTTAGAAAACTTAAAAATGGATATGGTTAATAGTTTTCCATACGAGTACATGCATTTAGTATGTCTTGGCGTTGTTAGAAAACTGTTACGGCTTTGGATGAGGGGAAGTCGAGCACATTGTCGATTCAGTTCTACACAGATTGACATGATTTCATCGCATTTGGAAAACTGTAAACCATATATAAGTGTAGAATTCTGTAGGAAACCAAGATCCTTGCGTGAAATAGACCGCTGGAAGGCAACAGAACTTCGACAGTTTCTTTTTTACACTGGCATTGTTGTTCTTTATAGGATTTTACCAAAGGAAAATTATGAACATTTTATGTGCTTACATGTAGCATGTTCGATACTTGCTCATCCACAGATTTACCGTACCCATAAGAGCTACGCTAAGTCATTGCTAGTGTATTTTGTCGATCAATTCGGGTCACTTTATGGAGACGAACAGATTTCATATAATGTTCACGGTTTAATACATTTGGCGGACGATGTGAATCTTCATGGACCTTTAGACAGATTCAGTGCATTCAAATTTGAAAATGAGCTGGGAAAGATGAAAAGACTACTTAGGGCTCCAAATTTGCCACTACAGCAAATTCATCGCCGTCTATGTGAAATAAAGCAAAGGGACACAAATATAAAGGAAATAAAACAAACAAACGTAGTTAGTTCTGTACCTTCAGGGTTGCTTACAAGTGGAACTAAAAATCCGCAGTATAAAAAAATATTTATAAACAAAATTGAAGTAAATTGTTCTAACGGAAATAATACTGTTTTACTAAAGAATGGAAATGCGATATGCATCAACAATATAGCTACATGTTCTAAAACAGGAGAAATAATTGTGATTGGACAAAAATGGGAAAACATGATTCCGTATTATACAGTGCCGTGTACCTCTAAATTGTTGAATATATTTTCAGTGACAAAATTATCAAGTCAATATTTTTCTTGGAGCACACATTCCATAGCCTCGAAGTGTCTGGCTCTACCAAGTGTTGGAAAGACAGTCATTGTGCCAATTCTTCACACTGATAAACGTGCGTAAGAATGTTTCACATCATAGAATTTCTGGACGGTAGCGGGATCGGCATTGCCCCTCAAAACTGGATGACCGACAGCAACAACAAATGCTATTGGCCGAAAGAAAAACACGTCACCAATAAAAAAATTAAATCTGGCTGTTCACCTAAAGAAGACTGGAGTCTTTACGAGATTAGAGTAATCAAAACATTTGGTAAGATCAAATTGCAATGAATATTTAATATTGGCTGTAATATAAATCACGAATTAATTTATTGCTTTTATTTTTCATAGATTTTTCATTTTTTACCATTTAATTCCTAATTTAATTTATAATGTTTGTGCATGTATATTATAATTTCTGAATTTTTACAAAATCGATTAGACTTTTCCATCCTCGGAAATTTTCAGAGAAATCAATGTTCAAGACTCTCGAGGATAACATATTAA
>JAAAYG020057801.1:0-10292 GCA_009936455.2 Tomocerus minor
CGGCAATGAAAACAAACTTACAAAAGAACAACTAGTAACAAGAACTAAACTCCGACAAGAACAACCGTCCGCCATTCTGTGTAATATCCTCGATTTTGTTAAGTAAAATTCCATTTGTGTAGGATGTCAGGCTATTATTGTACAATACTGCAGTGCATTTGATCTACATTTGCAATCTACAGTTACAGAATAATGTAATAGAAAAATTGCAACCATCTAGGGTTCCTGATCCACTCCAGTGCTGTATTGGAAACTACAGTATGATATTTGAGTACTAGTACTTAGTTGATAGCTATCAATGCAGTATAGAGTGGTAGTACATTGATATTCATCGTGCATTATAGTATTAAGTTGCAGCAATTCAATAGCTGCCACACGGTAACAATAAGAATTATGTAAATCGGCAGGGCTCTTACAAAAGATCTTACAGATCGGAAGATCCGCTTTATCTTCAAAGTTCAATTTCGACATTTCTACTTGTAGTAGCGATGAAGATTTAAGTAAATAATGTTGTTCTTTAACATTACATGCCATAGCCAGACAGTTTGCAGAAAGATGAGACTGACGACTCGGCGCTACGTGATACATCTATAATACATCATGATGACATGAAAGTGGGCGGCCATATGATATATTTTAAGCTGAATAATATAAAAAGAGAAAGAGCGCCTCAAGAAACGTAGTGTCTCATAGCTACATTGAATTATTTATGTTTGACAGAATGTGTGGTTAGGCATAATAACAGGAAACTGAAATAAGGCCAAGTCAAACTTCCCTATGTACTTTATTAGAGCTTTTTGTAAGAAACCATAACAAATGGATTTATTCAGAAGAACGGGGAATAATAGGAGTTCAGATGAACTCCGAAAAGGAATTTGCGAAAAGAAAAGCTCATTGTTCCCGTGCTGTTGACTTCTTTCTTATCGAGTATCTCTCGAATGCTCCCCGAATTTCATGGAAGACGGTGTCATTATCAAATGTGTCATGAAACCAAGAAATAATAAAAAGGGATAGTTTCTCGCCTTTGCTCCAATGAGTTCAAGCTATTTTTGTCAAAGTGCGTACGAGCACTAGCATGTCATTTCTGGCCTCGGTCACAATGACATCTTATTAGTGGCCATGCTAGCAAATCTATTTCAGATACCTAATCTGATGGATGAAGATACGCGTGGGAGCCTCATAATTACATTTCAACCAGTCCCCTAAAAATCTGTTACATAAATCACATTCTCATTGCTACTGACGCTGATATGTAGTAAATCAATAACCTCAGCGATGATACTCTCAAGAGTAGTCACAAAATGGCAAAAATAAAATGCCTTCCCCAATAACGCAAATAATGACATCGTGAGTCATTTTCCCACGATTACAGTTATTTCGTGGCCCAAATGCAATATAATCCAATTCAAATTTCTATTATTGTACGCAAGAAAGTGTCCACTTGGGAATAGACAGAAAACTATCAGAAACTAAATCAATATTGAATGTTATGGCTAGACCCAATATGGAGATGCTTGCAAAATCTCTGCTAAATGAAATAAAATAAGATGTATATCTACCAAACACACGGTTTATTATCCAATAACGTCCAGTAATTTACACAGTTGATTGAAATAGAGTAATTAATTCGCTAATAAAAACTCGTTCTCTCTTTTCCCATTCCTTGCATTTACATTACCTATGGATATGCCTACCACAAAAGTCGGATGAACCTTAAATGAATAAAATGCACAACTCAACGCAACGTTCAGTTTGTACGCAACGCGATTGTGTTACTGGAACAGACCATAGAACAAATAATATTGTGTGTATTATTGTACCTACTGCATCATCAATAATTACTGTACTGTAACTGCTGTATGACTGAATGTAGTAGCTGAATTTGCATAAGAACATCTAGCATTATCTATTTGCATGTGGAAAATTACAATAGTGTGCTTTTAATTAAAATGAGTTTCTTCCTCTCTCTGCTCGTCATCGGTGAGCAAATAAAGTTTACTTTACTTAATTACAACGTTACTGTCTGTCTTAATTTCAAGAGATCTTGATGTTTTAATTACTTTATTTCTGGCTATGAATTCTACTCGCTTGCATACAAACGAATGAACTATTGGGATTTTTTTCAAATAGCAATCATTGAGTACCTAGTTGCTTCTCATAACAAATGATGTATGAGGAAAAATACAACAAGCAAAGCACGTACATTGTGCACGTCATACGAATGACACAACTTTGTACCCAGATTCCAGTAAAGAGTGGTGTCTTTATTTCATTGACCTTATTCAGAGCTTTGAGAGATGAATGTGTATATACCAAATCTGCGAAATACTGTGTATTTTGTACTATTTAATATACTGGGTGACCTATCCCAGTAATTTTAATGAAGAGGAAAGCAATAGATAAATAGAGCCCAATTGAGTTCCAGGTAGACATAGTGAACTAGAAAGACAATCGCCCGCATCCAGCAATAAAACAACAACAGAACCAGAGCGTTACAATTTATAAACAAGTTTTCACAACGAAAAGGCCTTTAGGTTTGCTGTTCTCTACCTACTTAGCCTTCTCGAATTCCAGGTTTGCCATTATGCACGTAAACTGAAGACTAATTGAATGTTAAGCAATTAGTAGCAGCGTAGGTAGGTATTTGTGTATTTGAGCATTCCCATTATTTAGAATGAAATGAGGCCAGAGGCAAGCCACCTTTTGCTCTGTTATATTGGCATTCAAATTTCAGTTCCAAAAACCCGACATTTAAGTCTTTTCTGCCCTTTTCTATCTCCACTCTGCGCACTGTGAGGTTTTCGTTATCATATTACAACACACGGAGAAGAAAGACAAACAAAGGAATGAATCAGAGCACCTGCTGCTCATTTAACTGTGTAGTAACAAATCAAAGTCTCTTTTGAAAATTTACTGCTTACAACATTCAGCTTGACTTCCCTACAACAAATGGAGCATTTAGCTCAGAGCTTTATTCTTCCATGATTCTGCAAAATTAGCTAGAAAACCTCAAAACTTTTTTGTACGTAGCTAGCACTGACTTTATTTAACATTGCAAATTGAATATAAGCACAGTTTTTACAACTATGAGGATGACATCGGGAAAACGGAAGGAGTTTTACTACCAACAGCCCCGAGCAACCTTAAGTAACGGCAATGTATCTCCCAAATGGACCACGTTATCTATTTTCCAACAGACATTCACAATGTGTAATACATGCCACTAAAGTTTTACCTCATGCATCCTTTCAAACCTGTAGCAACTCCAACTCTTTCTCTTTTCTCATAAACATTGTTTTCCTAACTACACCGAAAACATATATTAGACAGGAGACAAAGTGCATGGCAGATATTGGGTAAAAATAGCGCACTATAATACGTATATATAGCCTTTAAGCTTCTAAATTTCCATACGCTAAGAAACAGACTATTGCATTTTTTATAGAAATCATACATAATCATCCATGCGTAATATGCCTACGTAATACAACTGACAGATGTGTAGATAATTTGACATGAATAAATGCATGCATTACAAATCACGCTACAATACGTTCACTTGTTTAACGCTGCAATTACGATTTTTTAACTCTTCCTACTGCTTTGACACTCTTCAGACTCTTCCCGTTTTATAATTGAATCGCTGAATAAATTGCAAAATTATCTACTCATTTAATAACATTTTCACGTTCAATAGCTCCTCGTGTTTGTAATTTTATTTTTGGTATTTGCTTGTTACCCTATAAATATCTAGACACTACTATACAAAAATAGCAGCAGCAGTACTACTGTGTCCTGTGATCATGATAATAATGAGAATATCTAAAATCGTCTGCAATCAGAAAAGGAATATGATTTTCTATTGCTATATCCATCCTAGAGTTAAAAAATTGTCTGGTACAAAATTTTAAAAGCTATTGTGTGTATAAATACGTGTGTAGATTGCTTATTATTAGGGATTTAAAATTGGTTCATGGTATTGCATATATTGGTATATCAAGCGTTACATCAACTGAACTAAATATTAGGAAAGATCTTTGATTCAAATATGCTTCCTACATAAATTGCACTAATAAGATTGAAAATTTAGAAGTTCATGGAAATTGAATATTAGCATAAATTTAGAGAACGTGAGTCTTTGTATAAATCTGTACGTGATGAGATGAATGACAGTTTCTGCCATAACATTTCAATGGAGCAGTGAGTTCTGTGTAGGTGTATATTGTTAAATTCAGTTTTGTTGTAGGTGCTGTATTATGATTTTCAAGTCTGTGAACACTCAATCAGAGATTTTCAGTCGAGGAAATTTGCTATTGAATCAGATGGAGTTAGTTTGGCTTTAGTTGGATAACTAAAAGCTTTCTCGACATGAATTCCCGAAAATGAGCTCTGAAGTGAAGATGAGTAGAGAAGAGAACGGAGTGAAGAGCAGTGCAAGTCAACAGTTCTCGCTACATAGAAACTCTAATATTATTATATATCTTGCCTGACTTCATTCAAAGCTAGTTACGTCTCCCTTCGAAGTTACTTGACATGCTACACTACAGTATTAAACTCTGCGCCACAATTACCGACATTTCTATTCTGTGCATATATATTTTTATCTTGCAGACTCTACTAATGATGTAGGTAGTCAATATATAGTTGTAGCTAATGATTATATCAACCGTACTGGTTAGAATTTGAAATTTACTGCAAAAAGTCTTCCGTGTCGTTAGTTGCTATTATTTCTGAGCGAATGAGTCAGTTCGTTATTATGCGAGATGAAACAAGAAACACCTACGTATATAATGTATATAATTTATATTTTCATAGTAGTATATACTAAAAGAACTTTATAGCAATTTCGTCTTCTCTGTTTTTGCAGTCTATCTTCATTTCTAGGTTTGCACTTTTGTGTTGTGGTACTAAAGCACAGAGGAGATTGGATTGGCCCATAATCCTAAAATTGCATTTCATATCATAACCTTAATTATGAATGTGTACGTGCAAAAGGAACATGATCATTATTCTCCTCGTGATCATCATCCTGCCCGCAATGAACAACTCTCTGAAACTTTCTTCGACTGTAAGAAACGTAAGGCAAGGAAAAACAAACATTTCCAATCGAGTGTTTTTAAGGAAGGAACTCTAAACAGCTCCTATTATATTTCTACTCGGTTCCATACTTGGTACACCTTTTATCTACATCAAACAATAGAGTCAAATATCAGATCATTCTTGCTGACTGAACTTGAGCATCCTCTCAAAAGGAGGATCTATCTAACTCCTAACTACCACTTTAGTGCATTAGAAGTTTACACTACGAATTATACATAGGCTGCCGAGTGCATGAACATTTTTGTATACAGATCTAGTACGTTATCTCACTATGTACACCTACACAAAGTAATTTCCCACACACAATCTGTTAATTAAACAAACAATAAAGATAGCAGGGCTATTTACCAGGTTCTGAAAATAATGGGCACCATTCACCGCCACGATGCCTATTTAATTAAGAAAAATCTTTACGTAGTTAGCACTGAATTGTTTCAATCCTGAGAAACTTAAAGCTACAAATAAAATTTGATATAAACATACATGTTTCATTTTCACAAGTATCTTATGTGGGTAATTAACAACCACCACCGTTAGTGGTAACACACACCGTACCTATTATTCTTCCCATAAAATAAATGTTATAAATGCAGCAGACATCTTTACAGGGTTTTAGGTTTCCTTTACAAACGTATATAAATACATTTATACATTTACAATAGCAAGCTTCTCATGTTCCACAAATGCTTTTTCCCTTCAACAAGGTTTTGTTTAGAGTTAGTTACGTAACAATTTCTAGAAATCCATTAGAAGCCCATCTTGTTCACATCTGATTAAATTATGCAAACATTATCTAATTAATTCATTTTCCAACCAGATGTAGGTTCTATTTATGAAACATAACTTACCTAACTCAATTTCAGAATGTATCGAAAGGTTTATATATCTACTCATGTTTTCCTAATTGCAACCTCTGATCTTTCACCAAATTAGTCAACGAATAGGAATCTAATATGAGAGTGAGAATAGTAAATGATAATATATCTACTGTTTACCTACACATCTAATATTATCACAAGATGAGAATCTGCATTTTCAATGTCGAGTCAAATGAAACTGTTAAACAGTTCTCATCTAAAAGTCCAAACACAAGTATAGGTACACACTGAGAAAACCCAATTATGTTATCTAAGTGCGAAAGTGTTTTACGATGTGCAAACAGCATTTTGGGTGGTGCGATTATAGAGAGAGCGTCATTATTTATATTTGTGTCAGTCTATGACGAATGCCTTACTAGTATCAAGTAGGTAATATGTCATAGATTAGACACACTAATTTGTGGCTGAGCCTATCATGAGATGTCATAGCCGAAGTAATTTGATTTCTTCAGCGGAAATGTATAGATGTGAGTGTGAAGTTCAGAGGAGATGTCAGTTTCTCTTGAATATCCACATACGTAGGTAATATATTGCAGTGTGTGTAATGGGAATGTGAAATAATGGGACATCATCACCATCGTAGCTTGTACTAGAAATTCTATGGTTTGCAATGATGTGATAGTTGCTATTAGTCCACTGTGCCGGGTGTAACTGGAAAACATTACTCACTGCCAAACGAAGATTACCATTGTAGGTTCAACGGAGAGTCTTAGTCAACTGAAAAGGCACTAACTCTCCTACGATAATAGCGAATGAATAGAAGACAAGGCCAGTCAGATAAAGATAGAGGCCATATGAAATCCAACCAAATGCGGGATCATCATCAAAATTAATTACAGTCTGAGCTGAGCTTCGAGATATAGCAACCGCATATATAAATAGTGTGTAACAGTAAGTGATAGCTATCATATTTCAGGACAATTTATAAGTTCGTAATGATGAGCATTAGTGGCCAATAGATTAATAGATACATATTAAGGTGCATTAGGTGGATCATTGAATTCGTTCTTAGTTCTTACCCTCAAAGCGCCATCATATTTTCCATCGTAACCAGTTATTAAACAGTGGATTACCTATGAAATATATACCTAACATGGAAAATATTATTTCCAGCTTATGATTAATCTAATTGAATCCGTGTCTTGTCTATTCCATCATCCTTGTGTTTGCGAGTAGTTGGAGAAGGTGCCGAGAGACACTTATCAATCTTATAACTGAAAGACGCTGATATAATTACAATTACTTGACGTCTCTCTGTGTTCACTGAATTCTATAACATTTCTCTTTCTCGGTTCAGACCCTTTGCATGCCTATTTCAAACTAAGCTTATTTCCTTGCTTCTACTATTCATTATTTTATGGTGTTTGACAATTGTGATGTTTACTGTTTAGTCAAAGGCAAGTTCACACTAATAAAATTAACTATACAGTAATAATCTAGTTTATTTGTTGATGGTAAATGACATGTCATTTCTGGAGTAATAACACCTTTGAAGCATTTAATTGGAGAATAATTGCTTTCAATAGCAACTCGTCAAAGGGATGACAATCATTATTGCAACTTTCTCATACTACTCTACTTAAATTTGTCTTGGCCTGCACACAAGAATGTTTAATAATGTGGAAGGCCAATACTGACATAAGAAAAAGGATGTAGAAATGTAATTCAGCGGTAATAATGTCAAAACCATAAGAGAGCAGAGCAGTCAGTTAAATTCTTTTACCCCTATTTGCCTCTATTACAATTTTATTTACTTACCTATTCAATTTATTTACTTTTGACTAAAATAAAAAAAATAGAGAAAACTACGGCTACAGTCGTTACCTAGTCTGGCTAATGTGATTATGTGATTATAGGGTGATAGAGCCAATTTAGCGATTCTTGCAGAAAATGATTTTCTCTATGTCAGCGAAACAAGAAGAAAGCTCCTGGTATCGGGTGCGGTGATCTGTGTGATTGACTTACCATATTCTCTCTGTGTCATTACTACAGCATAGGACCATAATATTAGTGCCTAAAACTTTTTGAAGGAACCATGCTACGAATATGAATTAGTTTTCTGACTGTATTTTGTATTCTTTTATGTGGATCCCTGTATGTAAATTCTCCTTCGTTTCTGCTATTTGTACGAAAATGTTATTTTCTCAAAGATGGTCATTACAGTCATTAGTGTCAATATAAATTGCTGCAGTATAATTTATGTTACTACCAAGTTTGCATAAACAAAACGTTGCTGAATGCGAGATGTGTCATGACTTCAGTATATAGGAAATGATGATTAGTACAGACGTAATGGCTGGCGTACGTACGTACGGCGTAGTCGTTTTTATATCATTTAAATAGGTTGTTCAGTCAAGGTTCACAGAGCAAAACTCAAAAATACCATCATTACTCATTATTAGTCATAAATGTTTCCAGTGCGTAACCTCTTCCCAATATTATTCATAATTAGCATACCATTAGATGAAGCGGGGCTGACTGAGAATATTATCTGATGATCTTTACTAGAATCGCCAAAAGGATATTGCCTTTATAATACTTTTTCTATATTCAAGAATATTAGTACTCTTCGCAGCCTTGTGCCTTACAAATATAGTGCTTTTTCGAATCGACAATTATTAATGACGATATATTGCAGTTTGACAGTTGATGGCTCGAGATTTTGAAATGAAGCCTCTAGGGAAAATAAAACTAGTCTGATCTCGTCTTTTGCTTAAATGTAGAGTAGAACGATAGAGTTTGCCCCATTTCTGCATCTTGAACACGCAGTGGTGTTGGATATTAGTTGACGCAAACAAAGTATTCGGAATATTGCGAATATGCAAATATAATATAGGACTAGGACACTCATCACATAACATTGGCATCATAGATTTATATAATTCTCTTGATTTTCTCACATATGTATTTTTAACCCAGTGCATTACATTCGTTATCCGTTGATAAAATTTGATTTCTGCAAGTTTGCCAACTTCTTTTCGCGTGGCTGTCGCTGCCTATTAACCCAATAGTTGAATTCTGCGAAAAGCACTAAAAATACAGAAAAAATAAACGAAAGTGAAAAGGCAGTGCCTACTCATCCTCGTATCACACTCACTCTGTCAAATCCTACTAGAAAGATCAACAGAATTGAAATTGAATCTTTGTCATACAATTTAATCCCCAATTGCACTGAATTAAATTAAACTTGTTTTCACTAACTCTGCTCTAGAGTGAGATTTAATGTTAAGAGATAGGATTTCTTGACAGCCTTACTTTTCAGGCTCGTAAAAAAAGCCGTTACGATAAGATGATCTTTGACTTAATCACGCTTAGTAATAGCACTATTCTGCAATATTATCTTCTATGAATATATAGAAGTCAACGGACACCAGTTGAGCGCATCTATACATTCTACATTACTCTTAAGCACATTATGTCAACTATGCATGTCTGGAACGCAATTCAATTGAACATAGTATGCCTATTATGAAGATACCTATTCAAGTTAAACTTTTGATCCACTCAGCTCATCCTCTATCCACTTGTTTTGTTTACTCAACTGACATTTATGTCTTCCTCTATATATAATGTCCTTATCTATACATGTGTGTATCTAGTGAATCCAGGGAACTACACATAAATATGCGATAAAACCAAAGTGAATTTAGGTACGTAATAGAAGAATCTTAATTCAAATGACAGAAGGTAGTGCTACTAACATCCTCTTTACATACATCGCCAGCCACGCAATTTTGTCCCTTGCTGTTATTGCGTTTAACTGACTTTTACTATCTTCCATTACAAAACAAGAAGATGATAAAACTGGAATCCCCAACCTGAATGCCCAACTTTTTGTTAGTGTAAAGTTCATTCTCAACTGAAAACATATCAAAGCAGAAATTAAAGATAAACAATTTATTTTTTACAAAATATCAGCACTTTCAGCATCTACATTTGAACATTAATAAGAAATAATAATACGTACTAAAAAGAAATAATAGCGATCCCTACAGATGAAATTGTTTCATACTTCTGGCTAATTCTGTTTAATAACCAAGGCCGTATTGATGGGGTGGCATTGGGAGCAAATGCCAATGTCGAGATGTCGAGAAAAAGAAAATATTTGGACAAAGTCGCAAAATTTTCTGTTATTCTTTTGGGCGTTGGAAAAAATTGTAATAAAATGTGTTGAGCTTTCCCCGCCCCCCTCCCCCGAAATTCAGTTTCAAATACGGCACTGCTGGTAACATGAATTCACAAAAGATTGTGATAAGAGCAACAATGAAATTGAGAAGATTTTCAGAATTGTAAAATAATTTGTTAATTAAAACA